>JAQFYP010003508.1:0-10802 GCA_034694865.1 Bilobella braunerae
CAAATATATGAGTCAAGTTGCGTATTATGGCGTTGTAACATTCTCCATTTGTTTAACTTTTACTCTCATGCGTGGAAGCCTAAACTTTATAACGAATTTGACGTTTGGTGTTGCTGACATTGGACTGACCATAATAAGTTTCTTTATTGTTCAGCAATGTGTCAACATTTGCCAGGAGTCGCAAGACAATTTCTCTGCCTACAACTATAGATATTACAATCCAACTTTGTATGAGCGCAGGTTTTATAGGTCATGTCGTCGTGTCGCTGCTAGTATTGGTGACGCCTTCGATATTTCCTCCCGCAACTTCTGCCTCCAAACCTATGCAGTCGTTATACTCAACACTTCTGTCAGCCTCCTACTTACGTTTCGTTAAGTGGCATAAAAACTAAGCATTATCTGTTCAGTAAATTACTCTGTGATTTGAACTTCGAAAAACAAATTAGGTTCTAGGAATTTTCGTCAAACGATAATTAAGTTGCTTGAGTCAAATTGTTGGCTGTTTACGTCAGACTTTTTTTTAGTGAACACAACATAATTGTACTTACGATAGTAATTTCTATAGCAACAATTTATTAGCCTAAGCCTTAGCCAACGTGTAACCCTTGACCTTCAACTCCTAACCCTTGACCTTCAACCCCTAACACTTGACCTTTAACTTTTAACCTAAAATTGTGACATGTTATGTTGGTGGCGGATGTGACAGATACAGGGTATAGAATTAATTTTTAGTCTCCAGAGTTACCCATAGTCATTATAAACCACATTAGTCATCACCGTATTTACATCCAACTGCGTTAAACGTATTTATTACAAACCAGCCAAATTATAGTTATTCCTAGTTTCATTAACTATAGTTGTCAACGAATAATCAATTAATACTTTAATTGTCACAAAACACATTAAAAGTATTTATCACTTGACAATTAAATCATAGGTGTCACTAGCTGCTTTTACTGTGAGTTTCACTGTATTTATCAAATACAGATTTAGTTGTTTCCGATCCAAACATATATTTCACTAACCACCTAACCGGAGTTATGATAAAAAATCATGTAGCGGTGTAGATCAATAACCAATATAATATTAGTCGGTTAGGTTTAGTTTAACCTGGGTTTTAAACAGTGCTTGTCTAGCTTCATTTTAATACTTGTTATCACTAACCATTTGAACCACACCTGCCATTAATCACATAAATATTTAATGCTAGTATCGCAGAAATTGCGTCAATTGTGCAAATGCAAAGGCTGCTAGAATAAAATGAAATAGAGAAATGGTTACGCTGCCTATGAACACATCGTTTCGATTAATTGTTTCAATCATTAAAAACCATCTCATTTTCTGCATATCATACAATTATTTTGGTTTTAACAACTAGAAAACCAAAACCAAAAAACCTAAATCCAGAACGACTATAGCCGAGAAAACTAGAAAACTATGGTTATGGCCATTCTCGGTTTAGGTTTTCTCGGGCATGGTTGTTCTCGGTTTTGGCCTTTCTCGGTTTAGATTTCTCGGTTCAGCTATCTCGGTATTGACCTGCTACGACTATTTCTCTGGCCCTGGCCTTGCTGTCTTTGGCGCTTGTGAGTGTTTAAGTGAGTAGAGTAGTAGAAATCCTTTTGCGAGCACCCCATGCTTCTGCTGCCTCTTGAGCGTTGCCACTTTAAGTGCATCGTCTAGGCTGACATTAGGCATTAGATGAGGCATTAGGCATGACATTAGGCTGACATCTTCGTAAAGATGAGTTTCTGTAAACGGTCATTTGCCAAACCAAAAACGAACTGCTCCCTCAAGCGTACAACAAAGTTCTCACCGAATGTGCGAGTACCGTAGCTAGTTTATGTAACTCTGACAGGAACACGGCGGCTGTATCGCCAGTACCATGGGAGCACGCCGTTATCTAAGTTCAATAATCTAAGCAACAATAATCTAAGCAATAATAATCTAAGCAACAATAATCTAAACAGAACAAAAATCTAAGCAACAATAATCTAAGCAAAACAAAAATCTAAGCAATAATAATCTAAGCAACTTATAATTTTGGTACCAAAGATTTCAATATTATGTTTAGGTTAAAAATAAACGTTTTAAGTGAATAAGTTTAAGTTAAAAATTTCTGATTTTGCTCGCGCATGCAAGCGGAAACTGGAATTTTTGACGCCTTTAGGATCACTTAATTTTAAATTTAACGCCAAATAATTTGGAATAAACACTTGAAATGACTTAAAATGAAATAAAATGAAACGACTAATTTTTGTTTGACATACTAATAATTTACAATATTATTTAAAACATACACATAATTTTGAAATCTTTGGTACCGAAATTATAAGTTGCTTAGGTTTGTATTGCTTAGATATTTGTTCTGCTAGACTATTGTTGCTTAGATTTGTGTTCTGCTTAGATTATTGTTGCTTAGATTATTATTGCTTAGATTGTTGTTGCTTAGATTATTGAGCTTAGATTATGGCATGGAACCAGTGCCCTATTTCCCCGTCGAGAAATTAAAACGGTCCTATAAATGCATTGAGAAGTGTTCGAAGCGCGCCTTGAATTCTATTACCATACAGCTATAAGTAATCAATTTAGATTTAATGTGTGTAATTAAAAAAGCTGAGAGTTCTACTCAATTAAATGAAAACGCATTATGGAATCCTTCCAATTAGCCAAGACCCAAATACAAAAAGTATTGGTAAATGGCTCACTGTTTCAATGCACTATTTAAACTTAATATCGAATTAATTTTTAGTAGTTATTGAAAACGTGTAAGTAAGCAAGCAATTTATTAATCCGTTGTAAACATACATTAGTTTCACGGATTTAGAATACCACAATATAGCTGCAACATATCATTCAACATAAATCAATGCCTCAAAGCAAACGGTTTGGACTGACTCAAATCGATAACTAAATATTCATATTGCTTAGCCATGCGGTTCTTGTATGCATTCTGTCAGTACATGATTGATGGAAAGCAATAAACCACAGTATTGCAAATTCTACAATTCTACACAAATTCTTTTCAACACTTTTAATTCGTTTGTTCACAAAATTGTGAGGCGATGAGGGGCCAACCAGTAGGTTTTTAGGAGATGAGGGCCTACTAGCCCGCGAGGGGGGGGGGGAGTATTTTGTAGATTCTGAGAGGACGAGGGGATACCTAATAGGTTTTGCGGGGATGAGAGGCTAAATAGTAGGCGCCCCACAGGTACGTACCAAACGTTTTCGCCCTTACCAACTTGGTTGCAAGTTACCAACCAAAAACCACCTTGGACATTTCCTTATGCAACCACCTGTAGCCTAACACCATTATTGGCTCTCGTCATTTTCTGCAACCAATGGCACCCAAATATAAAATCCAAATAGTCCATTCTTCCTTTTTTCGGGTTGAGGCAGATAGAGCCAGAGATTATTTTGGCAATCATGTAGCACTTACACGGTAAAATACTGTTTTGATCGTATCGCTAGTTAAAACAAGATTTTGAAGCACTAATTTTTGTTAACTGATAAGCAGTCAAAGCTAACAAAATTGAGAATCGCTTTTAAGTCTTATTAAAGGAGTCATCTATAGTTCAAATCCAAATGTAGCAATGACACTGTAATAGTTACTTGTTGATAATTTTTAATCACAAATACTTACGCATAGTGTTAGCATACTTAAAAAACCCCCGATTACATGTAAGAGTTAGTTCTCAAAAGCTAATTTTGTTGATTAATAATCATAATATTACAATAGTTGTTCCGATGAAATTTTCTTTTTGCAAGCATTGTCTGTAAATTAAAGAGCCCCTGACTTCGTACATTTCAACGCCAAACGTGTTTACTTAAATTAATAGTCCAAACTAACTAATTAGGAATCTTTATTAAGTAGCGGAAGCGTAGCTAAATCTACTTTATGTTTTCGCAATGTCCGTCCGTCCGTCCGTCCGAGTAGCCTTCATATCTCAGGAACTACTCAACATATCTTCAAGCGGTTTTCGGGGATATGTTCCTTTATATCCGACCCAGTTCAAGTTTATTTTAGTTTGACCGGAAGTGACCCATTTAGGTGTTAAAGGTCAAGGTCAAACATATTATTCTTTGACAACATGGAAAATGACCTCTACAAAAGTTGTTCCTCTTAAATAGGGGAACAAGATTTGTGTAGGACACTTTCCCCTGTGGCCCCCCAGTGACCCCCAAAATGACCCCTTGACCTCAAAATGACCTCTCAAGGTCAAATCATAGATTTGCATTCAACGAAAAGTTATGATGTTTTGAATGACCCCAGAGCCAGTCTTGACCCGGAAATGACCCCCTTGACTTCAAAATGACCTTTCAAGGTCAAATCCTAGATTTGCATGAAACGAAAAGTTATAATGTTTTGAATAACCCCTGAGCCCCTCTTGACCCGGAAATGACCCCCTTGACCTCAAAATGACCTTTTGAGGTCAAATCGTACTTTTACATAAAACGCAAAGTTGTAATGGCCCCGATGTTCTTAGAAACCTCATTCACCCGGAACTGACCCCTTCATTTCCAAAAACACTACACCCAATATTCTATTTCAATTGAATGCTTCTAATGTATTTCTATTGTCTAATGTATTCTGACTAGTTTTCTTTCGCTACTTAGTTGACCGTTTTACCACGGTTTATTATTTACTCATTTTAGGGTCAAAGTTATCTTCAGCGTACGTAAGAACCTCCAATTGCATGTCAAACTCAATTTCCAAAAGTTTGCTAATCATATTTATCTAATTAAATTCTCAATTTGGGAGTTTGCTGAATCATTTGGAAAAGGGTCTTTAGTCATTTCAAAATGTCTAATTTGAAATTGTTTTTGAAAGATGAATGTGGGTGAACCTGTGATGTTATGGTTCATGGCAACTCTTGTTGTGAGCAATCGGCCACAAATTGTCTTGCAAACCGTATTTCTAAAAGTAAATACTAAATTAACAGGTATAACCTTGTGATAAGCTTCAGCGGAAAGAACTTCGTTGTCGATTAAAGAAATTTTTTTTTATTGTCAATGACTGGTACAAATACGTAAAACAAGTTGCGTATTATTAACGCTCTCCAGTTGTTTAACATTTACTCTCATGCGTGGAAACCAAAATTTTGAAAACAAGTTTGATGTTTGGTGTTGCTGACATTGGACTAACCATAATAAGTTTCTTTATTGTTCAGCAATGTATCAACATTTGCAAGGAATCGCAAGACAATTTATCTGCCAACAATTATAGATATTACAATCCAACGTTTATATATGTTTATACCCGTGTAGTTTTAAGTATGTCGACATTTGACCTTTGAAAACTGAAAGCAACTTTGAGCTTAAAGCGTATAGCTTTAAACCACTTAATCTCCAAACCTCACTTATGTACCAAATATGGCGCCCCTAGCTCCTGCGGTGTTTTTGAGATTGGATAAAATACAATAACTTTAGGGTATTTTGACATTTGTTCTTTAACCCTTGGAAAAACCGGAAGTAAACTTCACCTGACGTTTAGCTTTAAACCACTTAATTTCCAAACTTGACTTATGTACCAAATTTGGCGCCCCTAGCTTCTGCGGTCTTTTCGAGATTGGACAAAATATGATAAATTTAGGGTATTTTGGCATTTGTTCTTTGACCCTTAAAAACCGGAAGACAATGTCAAAGGAAGTTTTTCCCTAAATCACCCCATTTACAGTTCATTACTCATTTATGTACAAAACATGGCGCCCCTAGCTCCAACGGTCTTAACAGGATACCACAAAACACGTTGAAATTATTTGCAGTCAAATTTGACCTTTGACCCTGGAAAACCGGAAGTAAATTTTGACCAATGCTTGACCCAAATTCACCCCAGCCTTATATGCAAAATATAACGCAGGTAGCCTTAACAGGATTAGACAAATTATGTTGAAATTTCTTGCATAGTCAAATTTGACCTTTAGCCCTGGAAAATCCGGAAGTAAATTTTAACCAAAGTTTGGCGCAAATTCACCACAACATAGCACTTTACTGAAACGCAAAATATAACGCAGGTATTTCTAGCAGTTTTACGGGATATAACAAAATATGTTGAAATTTCTTGGATAGACAAATTTGACCTTTGACCCTTCATTGCAAACGATAGACACAACTTTTAACACCCGCGGACGACTTTGCACGATGCTCATAAAAGTCGGACATCTTACGTTCGAACACTTGTTTTTTGGAATAAGAAATTGGGGTAAGTAAGTGGTAGTGCTGACCAGTGGTAGGTAGGAGAGCAAGAAGCAAGTGTCGTTCAAAATCGTATCATACATTACTCAATAATATAGTATATATATACTAGGATAACTCCAGCTCCTGGGCTTTGTCACTTATAGTGACGGAAAGTATATAGTATAGGAATATTGTTACTGCGGAAAGCTGCTAGCAAACGAGTGCCGCGGAGCGGCACGGTGCAGCTAGTATAAATATATATACAATAATAATAATAGAATACAATTTCTATTATTTATATCGAAATTTAAACTATGCATTAGGCGTAAAGAATTAAGGACCTTCGATTGCATGTATTACTCAATATCCACAGCTAAATTGTTGTTAGAAGTTCCAATAACTAATTTGAAATCTTTTTAGCTTTAGCGTACATAGTAAGATATTAGTATTATTATTATTTAGTAAGAATATATATCCTTCAGTTCACTTTGAAAATTAAATATTTGTTAATTGTTAATCATAATTAACCGTTTTTTGAGCTAATAAATTGTAATAGTTAGTTTCAACGTACGTATAAAAAAAATTTTGTTTCGATATAAAAAAATTCTTGTCAGCATTGTACGTAAATGAAGGAGCCCTGGGCACGGCTTATTCACCGCCAACCGTGTTTACTATAATTATTGATCGTAATTTACTAATTGGAAATCGTTTCTGAGTCTTTTAAACATTAAAGTTGTCATTCGTAAGATTAATAATCTTACGTTATACATAGTTAGCGTTTCTAAGAACCCCTATGTAAAACTATGCATTCAAAATTTAATTAATGATTAACTGTTAATCATAATTAACTAATTGAATTCCACGGTATTTTCATGCTTGTGCTATTCTCCAAGGGGACAGGCAGGGGCAACCAGTGCCCCTTAACTGAAAGCGAACAATGTTTTAATACTCAATGCTAAATTGCAATGTGCCCGCCAATGTTACCCTCAACACAAACCTTGATATGCACCAAAACTACAAAAGGGGACTAAGAATGAGGCATAATGAATTCAAATTTTTAAATAATAAATTTTCCGCCAACAAATTTTGCACATTCTCTCCGACCAGACCTTCTTAATGTTGTCGCAAGTGCGTCAGTCTCTGTCTGTCCGTCCGTCCGCTGAGTGAGTATCACGATTACCTTAGGAAGCTCCGAATATAATTTAAATCTGTTTTGAATAACCAAGTCCAGGTTTAACTCAAGAACATCATTCTGTTTTTGCTCTTCTGAAGGAAAGCAACTCTTTTTTATGCTGATTTTCCGTGTGACACGCCGTTTTCGCTTTAACAGTCTCCCATATATACGCAAATTGCTATATTGGTGTAATTGCCGATAGGTAAAAAATTAGCTGAAAAATGAAAAACTAAGGACGGGAAATTTAGGATGATTAATTCTAAAAAATTCATGTTTCTAATAGACCATCTTTCAAAAACGTCGTTGTCGTAAATGACATGTTTACCGCAGTTATTTTGGCCCCCACAAAAGCGTTTCACTATTTGAACAACATATCTGAACTAAAAAAATTTTAGTAAGTGTTTAAATCACAAAGCTCTAATAATTTGAAGTTGAACTATGAAGTAAATCTTACATCTCTTGATATAAACGGTTGTGAGTGCTCAGACAATGCGAAGTTGCTAGTTTGTCAAGAATACAAGAAATACTCCAAAAGTGAACTCATGTATTTGGATATTATGATACCATTGTCTTAGAGAATACGACGTAATCCAAATTGTCGTAATCGAAAGCTTTACAAAAAGCTAGACTGGCGTGTTTTGTCTGAGAAGAATGCAAGTAGTGAAGCAGAACTTAGATATTCTCAGAATCAACAGATTGTTGATGTATAATGTCTACCATTGGCCTGACCATGTAAACAAGAAGCTGTTGGAATCATGCCGTCTTACTGTACTAGTTGAATATGAACAGACGGTAAATTGGTTCATGCTGAACATGCTGGATACTAGAGTCAAAATTGCAATTGGAGAGTTTTTCCGGAATTCACTGTCTCTGAATCAGGCTATTCATCAGAGTGGCATGGATGCTTATTTTACTTTTTCACGGACCGGAGTATAAGCTTGTCGATGTTCAATAGAATGGATGGATTAAGGGAAAAGGGAATATATTGCGTTTGGGTAAAGTAAATTGCATTAAACGAAACATTTGGCCTAAAGACAAGGAAGAGAGCCATGTAACGTACAGGAACCAACCTAAAAAAAATTGATGTGAAACGAAACTTTGTATCGATATTAATTATATTATTACGTAGACTATTATCTTCGTCGTTAGCGTTTCCTTTTGAAGTGTGATCAAAAATTCTTCAACAAATAGACTTTTGTCGGAAATAAATTTTTACTTCATATACCCCCCAAAATTTACAATACATTCGACTTGTCTAAACAACTTCTTTACGACTTCAAGTTTTAGGTTTTTTGTTGACAATGGTAGCAAGATTTATAAAGCAAGCTTCAAAACTTTGTGTGAGCTTATACAGTGTAGAATTCAAACAAATTATATTGACTTAAAATTTTCATACACGACTACTGTGCTTTAACTACTACCAGGGAATCTTGTTCATGCTTATGAAACCTGATATTTTTCACAAAGTTTTAAGAGCAAAGTTACGAGCCATTTTTTCTCGTACCTATTAGATTCATTCAAATTGAATTCTTTGCGTAAATTGGTGTGTTAAGATGCATTTATGTCGAAATTGCGATTCGCAGTCATGTGCAGCACGGCCCAATACACGCTACAAGAGTATGTGGAATACAGTGTGCACTTACTGTGTTTACTATTGGACGATGTTTTTTATTTGAACGCTTATTTTGCACACAAAGTTCATTGTAGCATACCGGAAAAGCTCACCAGTAGGAGAGTGTACCGCTTTTAAATAATGCAAGATATTTTCTTTGTAAACAAAAATAATGAGACCCTTCATAAGTTCCAAAAAAAATCGCTGCCTGCTTTAAAACAGCACTCACAGTGGTCATTCGTGGTTCATGTCCGGGAGGTTAAGGGAAATGTCCAGCAATCGGATAATCGTTATGTATTTTGTGGTCCGGGTTAGGTTTAGGTTAGGTTTATCTTAGGAAAAGTGGTCAGTTATACTATATGTTCGGAAGGTTAAGGGAAGTGTCAGGTGATTGGTTAATTAATTTTTGGCTGGAATTTTGTATTTTTGACATATTTTCAGTGACATAGTTTATTTCCGGGAGAAATTATTAATTATTTAAAATTATCAGTGATGGGCGGTGTAAGAGATCTGCTCTAGGAGGGCATAATTTCGAAATTCTAAGATTCGAGTTGACGACTGTCGAGAAGAAGGTATATGATGTCATATGAATTGTTTCCACGAGAGTTTTAGAAAATTATTAATTTTCATACAATAATAGGTTAATTAATTGTAGTTTTGCCATGATTCATTTCCAGCAGGTTTAATTATATAGCGATAGAGCAAGAGCAAATTTTACAGCCGGCCTATCACTCTCTACAACAATTGGTATTGCCCAACTAATTGACTCCCTCACTACCACCCGTCTTGAGCACGACACGTACAAAAAGTACCATGTTTTTATATCTAATGCTGTGTACAGATACTCCAGTTTGTAACCTTTGCAGTTTAACTTTACAAACATTATTTTAAATTTTAAATCCAATTTTAAATAACTATGATCTCACACTTTATGTCCTAGATAACTTTGACTTTACTGATATAAATTAGCCGTTGTCCAACCCTCGAAGGCCGAGTGGTTAGAGCCTTGAGCTCTAGCCATGGACGGACACGGGTTCGAGTCCCGGTGTCGCCAATATGGAAGTGTTTTTTTCCGAAAGGTTTTCCCACTTTCATTGCCCGAATGGGGCATTGGAGGTCACGTGGGGCAGTAGGGGTGCGTGTGTACCATGGGGTTGCAGTTGCGGAGGGTGGACTGGGATCGTTGTATGCGTAAGACGGTTGTTATTATCTCTTGCAAATGGCGGAGTAGTGGTGGGGCCCTATCCCGTTTGACCTCTAGCAGAAAGCCCTAATCTAAAACAAAAATAAAACACAAAAAGGGGCATCAAAATAATGTTGAGAACCGTAAATCGATACAACAATTGATCGATTATAATTTAGAAATAAAGAAATTCGACAAGAAGTTGGAAAAGGAGGAGAAAATGGCAGAAAATAACTTCTCACTAAATATTTCATTAGGTTAGGCTACCATTTGCTCGCTTCTGGCAAATTGGCAATAGCAGTAGAGTTTTTCAATTATTACTGAAAAAAGTATATTTAATGAATCATACGAGAGTATGCCTTTCTACCGTTTCATTTTCTATATTTTTCTCCGAAGCCCTATTAAAGTAAGTTCGTCACTAGTTCAAGTTTTATGAATAAATGACACTTAATTTTATTAAGTATTATTTCATTTGAACAAGCTAGGTATTATTTTTTAGTATTAAATTTAAGTAATTGTGAATTTGTCAGAGCAAGTATAAACAGAAGAGTGATCCTCGCAAAGTGTCAACTGTCAATTGTACAATACAATTAGTTTCAATCTAGTTAATTTGTATTAAACACAAATACACTATGTTTGACGAAAGCATTTACAAC
>JAQFYP010003509.1:0-10801 GCA_034694865.1 Bilobella braunerae
GTAGAAGATAGGCCATTTCTATCAAAGTTCATTTTACTGCATGCCTACCAAGGTAATAAGGTGTCATGATTTAGGATTTGAATTAATATTACGACATGACATTGTTCATCTGCGTTTCCCTGCGAGAGGTATAGTTTCAGTTTCCCCATTTCGAATTCCAGCCCTTTAAAAAACAAAATTAATAATTAATATAATATTTAGTGCTATTTCAAAATAATTAGTATGGGTACACACACACTCAATCAGTTAAAATTTCACTTCAACAAAGTAGCAAAGCTAACCACAGCCAACCATTACTTTTCAGTATCAACTCTTTAAAGCACAAAACGCAAATGTTGGCATTGCAATTTTAATTTTGCCATTTTCCTTACCATATTATGTTTGTCCTCAATGTGGAAGTGGGCGTCCCAGGAATTTGTATGCTGATCTATCTTCGTGCCCAAGTGTGGTTCCATATTTTCCATGGGCGGTCCAAATGGAAACATCATCCCAGGATGTTGCATGTTCCCACCCATGTGCATTGGAGGAGGCCCAGGAAGTCCTCCATTCATCATTCGATGCTGTCCATCGATCATCTGAACACGATAAAGCTAACATAGATTCAATATTTCATGGAGAAAAAATATATACTACCTGTTGTAGCTCAGCAATTCTGTTCGGATCGATTTCATCGACAAAGCGCCGACCTAAGAAATTCCTGGCATCACCTCCCCCTACCCTTTGGTGATTTCCAAGAATTCCATTGTTTGGATTTTGATTTGACACGGGGGTGAATTGCGGTGGGGCGTAGACCGAACCCATCCAGCCTTGACCCGGCAGTGACTGCTGTGGGGTGCCTTGTGGAGGTGAGACTTGACTTGAGTCCATGCAGTCCAACGTTCCAAAGGGCGCCATGTTAAGATTCCCTGCTCCAGGGTTAGTACCTGTATTTTTCCATGACCTTTCCCCGCCAATTGGCCTCGGAAGACGTCCATCCGGTTTAAGTTGTTCTACAATACAAAATGATGATGATCTCAATAATCAATCATTTCAAAGTGCATTTTTGGCAATTTATTCATGACACCAATATAATATTTGCTTACTGTGTTGTGAGTTGTCGTGAACAATTGGATCAACGCCCGCAAACATCAGCTGCGGATCTAAAGTTCCAGTCGATGCTGCCAGGACGGCTAGATTCTGCAAGTCGACTACGGAAGAATCGTTGCCGTAAGGATTCCAGGTCGGAATATTTAATCCCGTTGTAGTCCCTTGCCTTCCTCCAGGTAGCATGTTGTTGGTGCGAACTCCGAAGCTGTTGTTGAGTTTGTATGAATTATGGAGCTGTTGGTTGTGGATTGGTGGCATGGTCTGCTGGAAAGATGGAATCGCGGGTTGCGTAGGTGATCCCAGTTTAGAGTGCTGTGGCAGCGTGAAGCATGGAGCCCTTGGGTTGAGCCTGGAGGACATTATTACATTGGTTGGTAGAGTTGAAGATGATTCAACGGATGCTTGGGACGAGCAAATGCCGACAGGAGGGATAGCACCACTGTTTTGCATTAGTTGGGATACCCGGAGCCCAGAGGTACATTCGAAAGCAAAACACAAACCCAAAAATATCCCAATTAGAACCCACTATCAAATTTGAGGTAAGAAACATTTCCATGGACAGCATAATTCAATACATACTAAACAAAAGACAAGCAAGAGATGGGTACATTTTCAGAAGCTACTTTTGATTCCACTAAATCGCATGTGCGACATAAATAAAAAAAAAGTTTCGAACATTTTAATTCATTCGAATTGTCTTGATTAGAATAAGAGTAGGCCTTGAATAATATTATTTACAAAAGCAGATAAGTGGTAAGACAGAACAAAGCAGAATAAAAGCAAAAATTGAAATAAAGCTGAGTACGATAGGCTAATTCTTAATTCTCGAACCTGTTGGCCGCATATCCACCCTGTGATAGACCTCCAGGGGCACCGATTTCTTGACCGAATCCACCCATTCCGTAGTTAGGTACCAAACCTCCAATGTTCATTGCAGGATTCCGTCCAGGTCCACCGTAACCAACCATTGGTTGATTGCTTCCCAAATTTAAGATTCCCCCACTAGTCTGGACTCCTGGAAATTGTGATGAGAGCGGGTTGCTTTCCACACTGTGTGGAATCTGATTCTGTTGCTGCAATGGACGGAGCACAGGAGAGCTTACGGTGTTCCCTCGATATCCTGGGGCCTTGGAAGCATCTCCCTAGATAACGATATAAAATGCTAAAGAAATTCTTACTACTTTATGCCAATTAATCAATTACTACTACTTTACGACTACGATTACGACTACTTTATGTACAGTGATCAATTCTTTTAAATTGAGATACCTTAGGAAGGTCTGATTCCAACAAAGCATCGCAAATCCCTTTTCCACTTAAGGAAACGGAACTTGTCAGTCCAGTAGCTAAACTTCCAACCAAACTTCCGTTTTGCTGTCCTGCGTGGGACATTTGGGCTGTGGCTGTGCTAAGACTTGTAGCTGAAATTCCGGAGGCCGCAACAGATGCGAAGTTCATGGCTCTTGCGGCAGATGAGTTAATGGGATTATGAATGAGACCAGAGCCAATTGAGCCCAGTGGAGAACCCATAGTTTGCGAAGCATTAGAACCAAAGTTGTTCAAGCCAGATGCTGATTGCGGCATGTCTCCAGGTAACCAACCTGGAGCTTTACTGAAGGTGTAATTGAAAGGTGAATACTCAAGAGCTAGGGATGATTGTTGAGCCACATCAGCCAGTAACTCGGTACTAAAAATATTGCAAAAACTGTTGTGGAAGCCAAATTACACTCGTAGTCGTAATGTAAGACGTTTTATGAAAACTTACTTCTCAGCTGACGAACTGGAACGAATGCTTCCTGGGGGCCCAATGACACTACAACCAATTAACGAATTCCGTGATCCATGAACAGGAGAACTTGTTGGTACTAATGGAGCCGCAGATTCCTTCGATTGACCAACAGCAGTGTTCGTCGGAGAGCCCAACATCGTGTTCGTGAAAATCTGTGTCATGTTAGCAGATGCTCCCGACATGTAAACCAATTTCGTCTCATCACTATGACTCAAACCAGGCGATGAAGATGGCACAGGAGACCCTGAAGCCGATACTGAGGTGATTGAAGTTATGGTAGGAGTTATGCTGCCTCGAGAGACCTGTCCGTTTGAAGTTATACTGCCTCGCTGCTGGTTGGTTCTGGCTATTGTTACGGCAGGATTCATCTCAGATGTCGTACCAGTAAATCCAGTAGAAATTACTGGAGCGGCAACTGCGTTTCCAAGAACTGGTTTCGTTGTTTGTCCGAAAACTTTTGAACTGGTCTCCAATGTACCCCGCATGCCAGCAGCGTTCCCATCACATCCGGTGCTTGCTGCTCCTTTCTTGACTGTTGGCGAAATCTGACTTGTCACAGGAGGCGATGCTTGTTTGTTCGTTTTAGGTTTACCTGCATCAGGAAGTACATTTGTTAAACTTTTCAACATCGTCAAGTTAATGTGCATTAGTGAATGGAAATAAGCATATTTTAACTTTTGCCCTTGCTGACATTTTTTTTTAAAGAAATAACACGAAAATTAGAATTCGTACTCGGTACAGAGCTGGAGACGAAAGTTGAGAATGGCGTATTGTCAAACGCAGTGGGCGATACCGTACTTGAGACAGGGGCATTAGTCGAAGCACGTTGCGACGCTGCAGGCATAGTTGTCACCGGCACGGAAAACGTTCCAGTAGAGAACGGCATTGACGCGATTGGTGTTGCCGCAGAAAGTGGAATCAATTTTTTAACGTCGAGATCCGGCTCATTCATGAGGGCAGTGATCAATGTATATGCTTGCTTTGTAGAATCAACAGTCCCTTTTATTTGGATTGTGCGTTCCAGCTGAACTTGTCCTTTCTGTTGCTTTTCAACCTCAATATGTGCTCCAGTGGCCTCGCGAATAGCATTTATGTTACATCCTCCACGGCCTATCATAAAACGCAATGAATTGTTACAAAATATTTTCGTACTTCGCCAAGCTTTGGATTTTTACCAATGACTCTTGATATCACCGAAGAAGGAACAATAACTTTCTTTGATTTGGAAGATGGAAAATTTCGCGTTACTTCTTTCCAACCATCGTCCTTACGTCCTGATTTTACTGTTCCAGAGCTTCCAGTGGCTGTACTCGCAGACTTTGCAAAAGGCTGCTGAACGTAGCCATATGAGAAAATTGAACTATCAGTGGTATCAAAATTAGCAGCGATTTTCCGACTGCTGGAAACCATAGGTTCGAAATACTGGGAAGTCATTTCTTTGGAACAGTCTGGCAGCACTTTGTTCCCTTTCTTTGAGGAAGTGTGAACAAGTCCGCTGTTATCAACGTATTGTATAAAAGTTAGATAGTTAGAAATCTTGCAAAGGTACATTGTAATATTAATATTTAACAACGTATTCGTAATTACCTTGTAGGGACTTTGCTAAAACTCGTTGTAGATTCTTTTTGCAGTGCAACAAATTCATCCCGCTTAGTCTTTTTATCTTTCCCTTTCGCAGTTGCATTCGTTTTGGATTCAGCTTGAGGTTCTGTTGTAGTCATTTTGTTGTCTTTCTCCCTTAAAATGTCTTTGGTATCCGGTAGGACAAAGTTCACGGGAATCTTGCTCTCATATATCATCTCAATTGGTAGCGACGTACCAGACGATCGTGGTGTCGTAGAAAGTTGATTCTGTCTTTCTCTTTCCTTCCGATTACGCCGTTTCCTACTTTTTGCGCTTATGCTGGGCTCTTCACTTCCGTCAACTTTGACGGGGTTACCAGAGGACACATTCTCCTTGTTCTTCCCTGTTGCGCTGGAATTGGAGCCCAAGGAATTGGCGTCAATCCCACAGTCCAAGGTATTGATGATATCATCATCATCATCATCCTGGTCGTACTCATCGTCATCTTGCTCTCCTGCAGGGCCTTGTCTCTTTTCCAGCTTCTTCTTCTTCTTCTTCTCGCGACGCCTGGCTGCAGCTTGACGCTTCGACTCCTCTCGAGATTTCTCTTGATCAAGTTCTTCCAGCAAAATGGATGCGTTCTTGTTTGCTTCTAACGCTTGCTTGTCCTTTGCTTGTTTAATAAAATCTCCGCATTGTTCGCATCTGTAAAAAAATGTTTATAATTTACGCTAATAATAATCATAATACAAGTGTTAGAGAATTACTTTTTCAGAAGCTCAGTCTCCCCTTGGATTGAGGCGTAGAATCTCAGCATTTCAGCGTCGGAAGGAAATTGCTGGACGTTTTTGACGATCCAACGAATTAGTTTAACATGACCTTTCCGAAAGGCTGTCATGAGACAAGAGACTTTTCGATTGTCCTGAACGTCCAAATCAGCCCGGTGTTTGAACAAAATTTGTGCCACGTCGAGGTGCCCCCCGTTACAAGCGAGCCACATTGGCGTGCATCCCTTCTTGTTTCGAACTTCCACCATAGCATGCTTACTTAAAAGTAGTTCCACGAATCGATAGTGCCCTTTGTCAGCTGCGATAGTGAGAGCAGTATCTTTTGTAGCAGGAACTGGAGCAGCATTGACATCGGCCCCTTTATCAATCAAAATTTTCCCAACTTCGGTATAGCCACCATTTGCTGCTTCCACTGAAATGAAGGATAACATGTTCTTTATTCTGTGTGATCGGTCATACTGTTTTACGTGAACAAAATTTAAATGTTAATCCATTTGGAAAGTTCAAGGGTTCAACTTACTGAGGGGCGTGAGTCCAGTTTTTGCTCTATGCTCCAGATTCGCTTTTCTCTCTAGAAGAAGAGAGACAACTTCTTGCCTTCCTTGGAAGCACGCAAGTGTTAGCGCAGTATTCTTGTTCGTCTCAATTTGGGCATTAATATCCGATCCCATATCCAAAAGGAGCTTGACAGCAGCTGTATTTCCATTCATTGCTGCAAGCATAAGCGGCGAAATCCCAAGTTTTGACCCTGTCCTTGAGTTAATTTCGGCCCCGTTTTGCAGGAGCAGTTTGATTATATTCACGTAACCACCTGATGCAGCAAGGCTCAATGGAGTATAGTCAGACACATTGCGATGTTCCTTGTTAGCTCCTTTCTTGATAAGAATTTCAACGGCTTCAAAACGCCCTTTCGTACAGGCTAGAGACAAGGCCGTGTCCTTTGTTCGTTCTGACTGAGCCTCAATATCCGCACCTCTGGACAGCAGCAATTCGACAACCTTGTCGTACCCACTGTCAGCGGCGAGTATCAAAGGTGTACATCCCTTCTTATCTCGGTGTTCTACAGTAAGCGGTTAGGGAGTTATTAATTAATCGAAAGTAATTGGACCTAGAATCTAGTAATGAATAGTTACCAATATTTGCTTTCCGACTCAACAAAAAGTCCACGACTTCATAATGTCCAGAAGCAGCGGCAATTGACAGACTGGTTTCTCCACTCGACTCGGTGGCGTGATTCACGTCAAAGTGATTCGGGTTCACCTGTTGACCTGTTATTGTTGTTTGGGTAGAAGCAACGGATTGTTTCCCATGTCCATGGGCATGGGCATGCGTCTGGGTCTGTTGGTTAGATTGTCGAGAGCATGAACCACTTTGCGCAAGCGGACGGGTTCTCTTAGCCAATTGCTTCTTCTGACCCACGGGTGCAGCCAATGAAGAAACCGGTGGAACTTGGTTTACTGGAATTCTGGCTTGACCCGGGGGCGCAGAGGTACCAGATATTTTGGGTGGAGCAACAGCGGGAGTGGCAGGTTTTACAGGAGGCGCTTCCTTTTTCTGTAGTCCCTTGAGAGCACCTGGTGGTGGTGCTCCAGTGGCTGGAACTAATCCAGCTGCCGCTGCCGCCGCCGCAATAGCCGCCGGCAACGGTGGAGGATGATGCGGAAGGAGAATTTGTTGTTGGAAGTTATTCAAACTGGTAGCAGCATTAATAATGGTGGTAGTCTGCATTGTAGTTGTAGCGCTATCGCCCGATCCGCCCACCTGGTACGATTGGACATGAACTTCACCGGAGTGACCCACCTACAAGATAGATCAGTATGTTTAAGTTATAATGATTTAATAATTCCCCCCAAAACCACTATCTATTCCTAACCTGAATCCCGGATGGTAAAGGAAAGCAGTCAATTGGAAACGCCGCAGCTGCAGCGTTCATAATTACTTCATTTGCTCCTGGCGGAAGATTCTCTCCATCAAAAATTGTCTCAGTTTCCCCATTTCCATGTGTAACAACAACGGTCGTTGTTGTAGTCGTGGTTGATCCCGCAGAAACGTTCCCAGTCGTTTGATCGAGATTTCCTTGCCCTTGGAAAAGAGCCTTGCCCTTCTTGATAAACTGTTGCTGGTGCTGGGCAAAAATATGAGTCAGTTGCCTTGAGTCCAGTTTAGCATTAGCATCCTTAAGTTCCACTGGTATTCCGGCTGTTGATAACGCCTGCTGCACCTGTAATTCCATCAACTAATAAGATATTTGCTTTCAGCATGACAAACGCTTGAATATTCGAAAGGTCTTGCCATTCCCGTTGAAGATGGTGTTACTTGAGGGATTGTTTGGCCCTTGGTAGAAGTAACAGGAGTTGTAGCATTGGTGGTTTGTAAACTTTGTTCAAATGGAGATCCTGGTGATCCAACTGGAGACAGAATCTGACTCTTTTCACTTGTACTTCCAGGAGACGTTCCAGCTGAATTGAGTCCCTGGCAGCTTGAACCACTCTGATTTTGGCTCTGAAGTTGAGAATTTTTCCTGGGCTTTGATTTCAACTTCGGACGTTCGCTTATAGCCGTAGCAGCAGTAACCTGTAAAGTTATTGCCCCGAAATGAGTCTGTCCCAAATCCAGGAAATTGCAAATTAAAGAAATTAAACTAGAGAACCTACACCTTCCCACAAGTTTCATATGGGAATAAATTCAAATTCAATTATCAAAACTCGAACACTTTGTCTCACCTGAGAAGCTACCAGAGGTGGACCACTGCTGGGAAACGGAGTAAATGCGGATGGTGATGTGGGCATGACCGTCCCTGCAGTAATGGAAGTAGATTGCAAGCAATGTTGTTGAGTCGCCACAGCGTCCACAGCGGCAGGCCGCTTTACATGGACATGACCAGGTGCTGGTGTTGGTTGGAGGCTACTTGTTGAAGATTTTGAACAGTCGTAACACATTCCTGCAGGCGGAATAGGGTGCTTCTTCCCAGCTGTAACAGTGGCAGGTTTTGGTGTCGTTTGCCCGGTTCCAAGTTCATGGCATTTTCCTGTTAGCGGCTTGCCGTCGGCCACAGTGACTGACTTTCCGTCCGTTGTCATACGGTTTTGAGTTTGCGGATCCATGGAAAGTGAGAATTCTGAATCTGGTAAAAGTGGAAGTGCGTGATTGGAGCATGGCGGAACTTTTCCTTCGTCGGTAAACTGGGCCTTTACCGTCTCCTTGTCATCCACTCCACTTGCCTAGTTGGGGTTCACGATATTTAAAAATAATCAATGTATCCTCAATTTCCTTCACTTACTGAGGCAACAAATAACAAATGAAGGTAAAAATAACTACTATCTTACAGAAGTCACAACCGGTGGCAATGTAGAATCGAGCGTTGACGTTGATCGACACTTTCTCAGTACAGAGGATTTCACTTGCAGTGGCATTTTAGGGTCGACCGCTGCCTTGCCTTGCCCTGAAGCCGCTACTTTGGTCATATGCCCCTGCTTTGCTGCCGCTTGAGTCTTAGTCATACTGGCTTTAGAATTCGGTGGCATGTAGTCTAATAGACATCGAATAACCGACGTGTGCCCACCGCGCGCAGCTTCAATGACCATTGTCGAATTATCCTATATTTTTATAAACCATGCAATGAGTTAATTGTAAACACCTTTTACTACCTACCTGCGCTTAATTAAAATGTAATACTTAATGCTAACATTTTGCTTATCACTTCGCAAGCATTTATCTAAAACATTTCCTACCTTGAGCTTGTGGTAAGGGTTCGCTCCAACGGCAAGTAATAACTCAACGGCTGGCAAATGTCCTCCGGCGCAGGCCATTGACAGCGGTGTATGATCATTGGTTGTAGTTTGTCGATTTACCTATCAGTTTTATGACCGTTTAATTTCCGAAGTATAATAAGATATGTACGTAAAACTTACATCTGCCTTTTTCCCGAGGAGATACTTGATCACTTCAACATGACCCCCACGCGCTGCTTTCATTAAAGGTGACCTGCCTCCCTCAGATAAATGTTCCTAGATACACAACAAATCAAAATCACGAACGAAAACTAATTACAGTAACTTATTTACATACACTTCCTTTTCGAATTTTCGTTTTCTTAAGTATTGGAATACCTTATACAAAATAAGCGAAACAAAAACGACTTACAGGATCGCAACCGAGGTCGACAAACAGCTGAACAATTTCAAGGTGACCATTTTCGGCTGCAAAAGACAGTGCCAGGTCATGAGCTGCATTTTCACGGAAGATATCTGCACCTTTCTCGATCAAAAACCTGCATACAATATTTGAGAATTTTAAAGGTATACGTTTTATAAACTTAAGAAAGTTTAAGTGTGATTGCGCACCGAACGACTTGAATGTGTCCCTCCTGTGATGCTTCCATGAGTGGTGTTGAAGCACCAAGTTCAATTTCCGCACCAGCCTTGAGCAAAAGATCCACAACATCCAGGAATCCCCCGCACGCAGCCAGTGTTAAGGCCGTTTCCTGGGTCTCTTCTGTCTTTGCGTTGACCACAGCATGGTGCTGAATGAGTGTCTTGACCACGCATAAGTGACCCTCACGTGCTGCTTCCATGAGAGGAGTGTAGCCTTCGTCGTTAACTTCCTCAATATTTGCACCACGCTCTAGCAGCAACTCCGCCAATTCCACGTGACCCCCACAGGCGGCTAATGTCAAAGGTGACTCAAAGCTATCTGCCGGCATGTTAACCTGTAAATAAATGTTTGTCAACAAGCAAGCCCAAACACTCTCGGTCTTAGTTAGCGTTCTACCATACCTGAGCCCCAGAGTCTAGGAGTAGTCGAGCGACTTCAACATGTCCATCCATTGAGGCTTCCATAAGAGCTGTATGCATCTCATCCGTTTTGTGTTGCTGGAAACAGTCAAATGTACAGATGCACATTAAGGTCTTGCCGCGTCGCTTAACTCTAATAAAGCGCTCCGGGGTGACTTTGGGACAAATGAGTTTTTGTTCCGTGACACCCATTGTAATTTGGTGTTCGGGCTCGGGGTCGGGGCAGGTACAAACTACTTTTAGTTTCATCTGGATTCTGGATGACTAGCAATTTGCTAGTAGCAAATACCATATATTCCAAAATGAAAAGTAAAAACGAGACAAATACAGCACATCACTGAGAAAGACAAAACAACATGACTGTCTACACGTTGATCTTGGATACCAGAGTAAAATAAACGCTATTTTCATTTATAATTTCGAATTGATCGTTTCAGAACACCAAATACACAAATACAAAAAAAAACTTAACTTTAACAGTCTAATCTAATACCGACATGGGAAAGCCAGATTAGGAATAAATGATATAAGAACACTGGAACTCACTTGATCAGCACCGGCTTCGAGCAGAAATCTCACCATGTCAAGATGACCTTAAAAAAGTAAAAAAAAAATGATATATAGAATTATTATAAAATCTTCTAAGCTAATATATCGGTAAAAATTCAAGTACCTTTATAACAGGCAACGGTGAGGGCAGACTCTTTAAATTCGTTGGAGTGAGTGTTTATTCCCGCGCCGTGAGTCAGAAGAAGCTAATTATTAAAATAAATAAAATAAAT
>JAQFYP010003510.1:0-10800 GCA_034694865.1 Bilobella braunerae
CTATTCTGGCTGCAAGAGGAAGGTCTTCACTCATAGCGTATGGAGTGCCTTTGAGGTTTCGCCTTTGATCCCATATCCCATTTAGGGTTCCATGTAGTACTTTGTAGGTTTGATTTAAATGATTAAATTTTAGGGTTCAATTTAGCTTGTAGGTTTTGTTTATTTAATTATATCTAGGTTTTAATTAAGTGTTTAGGATATTATGATTAGGCAAATTTTAAGTTTGGTTAGGGGTAGGTTTGAGTTATAGTTATAAAATAGTGTAGTGCAGTAGTGAGTATGGCAGTTGTTAAACACCAAGATCTCTGGGTTAAACCGATATGAGAAAAAAACCCTTTTTTCAGCCACCCTACAAGAATTTTTTTTGGTCCCTCGAGCCGACCACCCAAAACGCGACTAACTCAAGCCCATGACTTGCTAAGTCTAACCCAACATCTAAACCAAATGTAACTAAAAATAAGTAATTATCTAAAACGCACCTAACTGGGTTATATGACATTTTAATTAACCCAGTACTGGACCATATGGTACATTCATATGGCCTACACCCTATCCCCCAAGCCATACACACATGTCATGCAGTGACTATACTCATCTTTAAACAATCGTTGACCTTTATGAGCAGTGACATTTACTTCCGGTGACTACTAGTCGCCATCTTGAATCCTGAATGTAAACCTTCCCGTAAAGGACTACATGGCCTATGCCCTATTCTATATGCCATGCAGTGACTATGCTGACCAGTAAACAATCGATGACCTCCATGGCCGTATGACATTTTAATTAACGAATCCTCCCAGATATCTTTCATCAATTAACCAATTTATTGTCAAAATCGACAGAACGACAATTAATTAACCCATTACCTTATGGACACAACCTCCCAGATATCAATCATCAATTGACTAATTCATCGAGAAAATCAACGGAACAACTAATTATCCCATTACTTTATGGATACAACCTCCCAGATATCACTCATCATTTGACCAATTTATCGAGAAAATCAACAGAATGACCCATTACCTTATGGACACAGTAGTGAGGGGGTGGGTTGTTTCGAGTAAAAATCTCCATGTTAAACCGATATGAGAAAAAACCCTTTTTTCCACCCACCCTACTTGAAAACATGGTCCCTACCATGGGGTTCATATCAGCCAAGACCCAAACTCAAAGAGCAGTATAATGAACCACTCATCGAAAACATAGACGAAGTTGACAATAAACTATAGCTTAATAATCTCTGTATTTTAAAAATTAGTAATATCAATAAATATTTTGTTAATTATTGAAAACGTGTATGGAAGCAGACAATTTATTAATCCATTATATACATGCATAAGTTTCATGGTTTCGAAATATCACATTATTAATATAATGCAGCCATTACATATCATTTCTCAACATAGACTGTTGCCTCTTCTGGGAATATGCTATCTCTTATACGAAAACGATCGTTTTGTGACTGACTTAAATCGATGAACAAATATCCATATTGCTTAGCCATGCATTCCTTGTATGCATATTTAATTGCTTCGTTCTTCCGCCATTCATCTGTCTCCCGAGACATGAGACAAACTGGGAGTCTCGAGGATTTTTCATGAGAGCAAGATAATGACAATTTGATGTAATTCCTTTGAGGTTCTTGTGAAAGAAATTCTGAACAAGGATGATGACGGACACATTGCAATGTTGCGAAGTCCTTGTAAATGCTGCTCTAACATCGCCTTTCTTTCCCGCTTCATGCATTAAGTCGTCCAAAATAACAAGAGATGGCTTATCCGTACCATCATGCCATTTTTCTGGGAGTCCAAGATGAAATTGAATTTCTGGTATCTTGGTCTTGAGTCGTCCAAATAAGTTTGCTTGATACTCTGTATAACAATATGTGATTCGTACAATAGTTGCAAATGTCCATGATGTCTGGATTGGGCAACGACTTGAAAGATACTAACCCTGATTAGAGAATTTTATCTACTTATATACATACGTCACAATGACAAGGACTGCTCTTCAGCGTGGGCCTGAAGCAAACTCCAAAGCGACGCTGCATCGCTTTAGGCAACGCCTAATATTAGTAAATGCTGAAGCAACGCTGCAACGCTTTACGCAACGCCTTAGGCAACGTCCTAGGCAACGCCTAATATTAGTAAATGCTGAAGCAACGCTGCAACGCTTTACGCAACGCCTTAGGCAACGTCCTAGGCAACGCCTAATATTAGTAAATGCTGAAGCAACGCCAAAGCAACGCTGCAACGCTTTCTTTACACAACGCCTTAGGCAACGCCTTAGGTAACGCCTTAGGCAACGCCTAATATTAGTAAATGCTGACGCAATGCCAAAGCAACGCTGCAACGCTTTACGTAACGCCTTAGGCAACGCCTAATAATAGTAAATGCTGAAGCAACGCCTAATATTAGTAAATGCTGAAGCACACTGCATGGCATATAGAATAGGGCATAGACCATATAGTCCTTTACGGGAAGGTTTACATTCAGGATTCAAGATGGCGAATAGTGGTCACCGGAAGTAAATGTCGCTGATCATAGAGGTCACTAATCATATGGCTCATTGATTGTTCACTGGTCAGCATAGGTATGAATGACATGTACGATAATGTATATGTCATATGGTCCTGTACTGGGTTAAAGCCATATGGCCCAGTTAGGTGCGTTTTAGTTAATTAATTATTTTTAGTTACGTAGGGTTTAGATGTTGGGTTAGGCTTAGCAAGTCATGGGCTTGAGTTAGGTGAGGTTTGAGGGGTCGGCTCTCGGGGGTCGGCTCGAGGGACCAAAAATTTTCATGTAGGGTGGGTGGAAAAATGGTTTTTTTTCTCATATCGGTTTAACACAGAGATTTGTATCAGTAACACTCCCTCTACTTACTACTGACACATCATCCAGATATCAATTCACCAAGAAATCGACGAACTCTATGACTATTACCTTCCAAGTCGCACATGACTGGACCATATGACTTTTAAATTAACCCAGTACCGTATGGCAAAGCTACAAGATACAAAACAAAATAAATTAACTCCTTACCTTATGGACACAGCCTCATCATGAAGAACCGTGCTAAGGGATGACTAGCCAGTGACGATAAGACTAGAAAATTAACGATTACTTGTATACTTAATACTCATTACCTTGACGACGAACGTCTCATGATTTATCCCACCCGTAAAGGACCCTGCTGCTGGAAAAATAGCTAGTGACCTGGCAGTGACTATTGTCTTCAGTCGGCATTTGAACATCCATCTGACTCAGCAGCGTATTAAAATGTATTTTAATTTACCTTAAACCAGCTGTTTAAACTTAAACAGGAGTTAAACTTAAGTGCACTTCAGTAAAAAAAAGTGATAACTTTGCAGGAATTCCAAAGGGAAAGGAATAACATCTCGAACATTGAGCAGGTGATCGACGATCATATGCTCAATTAATGGCAGCAAAGGGGAAAACCGGTAGGGGGACCATCCTATGATATCTTCGAGCAGACTCAAACAAGAATTTTCACACCAACTTCTAAAGGGTCTAAAACTTTCCCCAGCCCATCTGTTTTATTCCCTTCCCGTCTCAGTAAGATAACTTATATGAAACTGCTTAAACAGCTGATCTTTGCCAGACATTAATACATTCCTCAACCAAGTCAAGATGAGGAAAATATGGAGTCCCAAGGGGTCATAGCAGTCCAAATCTAATATTAAGATAAAAATTTTGAAATTTTTACTGCTTAAAGGACATGAAGAGTGAAAGTATCCACGCAAAAGAGGACTCTTTATATAAAATTTTTATCTGCGAAGTTGTAGAACCAAGCCAAGATTCGTCGTCATCAGAAGATTCGACCAAAATTGCATCATCGACACAAGATAATTCTGCAAAGATAAAATAAAGATCCTAAAGTTCGACCAAGCTGCGACTTCACGTAGCTGGGATCCATGCTATTCTAGACGTCTACCATGCTGCTAAAATAGGGACTTAGATGTCTACTTGGGAATTCATCTAAAGTTTTTAAAGCTCAATAGACAAGTTTTGACAAGTCAAAAGTTGTCTCGGACACATTTTGTTTCTTAAGGTACACTCTATGTTTGACAAAAGTTGTCCACTTTATGTGGACACTTTATGTTTGAATTTCCCATAAGGTTAACATAGGAAGTCGAATGAGTTGTATATAGTAGCAATTATTTTTCAATGCAGAGTAAATGCAGAACAATTATTTTTCAATGCCTGGGATTAGTTTGTAATTGATACGAAATGCTTAGCATATTTTTTGAACCTCTCTCCCATGTTAACCTTATGGGGAAACGATGACCCCTTGGGACTCCATAATTTCCTCATCTTGACTGGGTTGAGGAATGTAATAATGTCTGGCAAAGATCAGCTGTTTATGCAGTTTCATATAAATTATCTTACTGAGACGGGAAGGGAATAAAACAGATGGGCTGGGGAAAGTTTTAGACCCTTTAGAAGTTGGTGTGAAAATTCTTGTTTGAGTCTGCTCGAAGATATTATAGGGAGGGATGGTCCCCCTACCGGTCTTCCCCTTTGCGCCATTAATTGAGCATATGATCGTCGATCAGCTGCTCAATGCTCGAAATGTTATTCATTTCCCTTTGGAATTCCTGTAGTGACAATAGTCACTGCAAGGTCACTAGCTATTTTTCCAGCAGCAGGGTTCTTTACTGTTGGGATAAATCATGAGAAAGTTCGACATCAAGGTAATGAGTATTAAGTATACAAGTAATCGTTAATTTTCTAGTCTTATCGTCACTGGCTAGTCATCCCTTAGCACGGTTCTTCATGATGAGGCTGTGTCCATAAGGTAAGGAGTTAATTTATTTTGTTTTGTATCTTGTAGCTTTGCCATACGGTACTGGGTTAATTTAAAAGTCATACGGTCCAGTCGTGTGCGACTTGGAAGGTAATAGTCATAGAGTTCGTCGATTTCTTGGTTAATTGATATCTGGGATGATGTGTCAGTAGTAAGTAGGGGGTGTTACTGATACAAATCTCTGTGTTAAACCGATATGAGAAGAAACCCTTTTTTTCCACCCACCCTACATGAAAATTTTTGGGTAATGGGTTAAATAGTTGTCGTTCTGTTGATTTTCTCGATGAATTGGTCAATTGATGAGTGATATCTGGGAGGTTGTGTCCATAAAGTAATGGGATAATTAGTTGTCGTTCTGTTGATTTTCTCGATGAATTTGTCAATTGATGAGTGATACCTGGGAGGTTGTGTCCATAAGGTAGTGGGTTAAATAATTGTCGCTCTGTCGATTTTGACAATAAATTGGTTAATTGATGAAATATATCTGGGAGGATTCGTTAATTAAAATATCATACGGCCATGGAGGTCATTGATTGTTTACTGGTCAGTATAGTCACTGCATGGAATATAGAATAGGGCATAGGCCATGTAGTCCTTTACGGGAATGTTTACATTCAGGATTCAAGATGGCGACTAGTGGTCACCGGAAGTAAATGTCACTGCTCATAAAGGTCAACGATTGTTTACTGATGAGTATAGTCACTGTATGTATGTCACATGTATGTATGGCTTGGGGGATAGGGTATAGGCCATATGAATGTTCCATATGGTCCAGTACTGGGTTAATTAAAATGTCATATAGCCCAGTTAGGTGCGTTTTAGATAATTAATTATTTTTAGTTACGTTTGGTTTAGATGTTGGGTTAGACTGAACGTCCGGGAGGAAATCTCCTGGAGGGAAGTCCGAGAGGCAACGTCTCGGGGAGGTAAAGTCCTGGAGGGAACGTTGGGTAATCGGAAAGAAGGACGTATTAGCATACATGTATGCAAATGAGGATTGTCTTCTAAATTACTACTACACAACCTATCGCTTAATTTACATATCCTCTGGCCGTTTAGTCTAATCACCAAAATACTTACATACACAGTCAGAGGCTAGGCAATTCCTTAAGAGGGAAACCAACAGCAAAGACTTTTTTGTGGCTGATCGGGGTATTCGGACCCCCGTTCTCAGACTAATAGTGTTTCCAATGGGACTAATTAGTAAAAGTTTGTTTAAAAAATTGCTTATCATGAGCTGCATTAGCAGGGTTTTGCAAAAAACTCACAATTGCTGCTACAACATATGCGTCTTGTCTACTAGTAAAAACACCGCAATCATAAAAAGGACATTATGAAATAGTCTAGCTTTCCGATGCAAATAAATTCTTTAGTGTATCAACCGAAACATCGAAATCATGTTTTCTCAAGACATCTTTTTGTATTTTTTAACGCTAATGTTTAATTTAAGGTTTAGGAAATTGCGTAGTATTAAAGTTTTTGTGTACTTTTGAAATATTTTCAAAAATACCAGTGTATGCAGCAGTAGAAGGTAAAGTAGCGTTATTTGACATTCTCAAAGAACGGATGATCAACATTAAAGGAAGTTTAGGAATGTGGTAAGGATAAGAACTTATTAGCATAGATGTTGTCATCGAGGGATGTTGTCGAGGACCTGACATGAGGTACGGCCGTAGCTTTCGCCTGATATCCGCAGATGACTTTATGTAAATGACGGCAGTCTTTAGAATTACTTCGAGGCACAAAATCAAAAAAATTAAAAATGCATTTAATAAGTGTAGTAATCTAACAAACCCAAAACAAAATAATTGAACTATTTAATGTGTTACGCGCAATGAATACAATTGGCTTCAATACTCGCAAATGCCATAAGTAAAAATATAGGAACCAGTATTTTTTAAATTGCTTTTTAGATTATTTAAATGTATACTAGAAATTATGATTGCATTTTTTATTTTTTATTATTTAACTAATATTATACTGCTTAGTATTTTTAAATCTAGGGTTTGTTTTAGAATCTATCAACAATTTTCAACTCTTGGTTGTTCAGTATTTATTTACAAAGTGATATTTTCAACTTAATTGTAGCGTTTAGATTGATTGACTCATGCTAACGACGAAAAGGAATCGTTTTAGCATGTTAGCGGAAATGTTGCCCGTGTTGTACCAAATACACTTGACACTCCAGCTTCTGGTGACTGCGAAACTGTACTTTCTTGTACTGTACTTTAAATTATTTTCGAAGGACTACAAAATCTTGCAAAGTGTAACGAATTACAATACTTTCTAATTAGTCACTAGAACTACATTATGAAAACTTAGATCTATGATTTTGAAGGTGTAGAAAAAATTAATATTGACTAATAAATTAAATATAAACACGTTAAGATGCATGTATTAATTACTAATTACAATAATGTTATATTATAATGTTTTCAAGTTGTATTATATCTATTTTTTCATATCCCAGTGAGAAAGTTGTTCTTTCTCTGAAAAGTATACATTTTTATACTGTAAATTATATTTTTCTGAAATACAAAATTGTTAAATATTTTTCTCAAATCCCAATGCTTAACTGTAGAGTAGAGCTACTTGAAACAAAATTTTTTTATTATATATTTTTTTCCAGAACTAACAAAACATGTTTAAAAAAAGACATTTATTATGTGTGACACTCTATTACGATGTGTAACAAACCAAAAAAAAATTATTCAAGTATTCACTATGTTACGCACAATAAATACAATTGGCTTCGCTTTTCACAAATTAAATATTTAGGAACCTGTATTTTTTAATTGTTTTTTTTTTCATTATTTAAATGTTTATTAGAAGTTAAAATAATTATTAAAAGCTTTGCATTTTTTTCGAGTTATAATATTTGATTAATATTATATACTACACAGTATTCTTAATTCTAGAACCAAAAACTTTTTAGAAACTAACACGAACAACAAATTTCAATTTTTTATTGTTCAGTATTTGTTTACAAAGCGATATTTGCTTTTTCACAATCTAATAGTGCGTTGAAATTGAGTAATGCAATTGACCAATTAAAATCGTTCTAGCATGTAATCGAAATGTGCGATGCTGTTCAAAATAAATTAAAGACTCAGCCTCAAAACTGGCCATTTCTTAAGAAACTCAGACCACTATTGTGTTTTTACTAATTTTCAATAGTAATTAGTAACCTCTTGTGCTGTACTTTAATTTAAAATTGTTTTCAAAGTACTGCAAATCCTAGCAAAGTTTAACGATTTATAATATATATTATAAATATTATATACATATACAATATATTATAGTCACGGGAATTTGCCTTATAAAATTTCATAATGATCGTGAAAAAAAACTACAATTAAATATTCTAGGAATAATGTAGGAATACATATATTTATTTAATACAATAATATATTAAAATAATGTTTTTAAGTTGTATTTTACATAGAAGTGTTTTGAAAATATAAATTTTGCTAAGCATTTTCCCTCATCTATTTTTTCATATCCCAGCAAAAAAGTTGTTTTTCTTTCTCTGAAAAATAGAAATTTCTAAATTGTAAATTATTTTTTTCAGAAATACGTAAATTGTTAAATATTTTTCTCAATTCCCAGTGCTAAATGTAGAGCTAGATTTCCTTGAAACAACAATTTTTTATTATATATTTTTTCCTACTAAAACTGAGAAAAACATATTATCAGCAAAAAATTGTGCTTGAGTTTTTAAAAGGGTATAGCAGAGTATTTCTAAAATGTAATATTCGGCACCATATAATTGTGCTAGCGATTTCTATAAGAAATATGACAATATTTGTGCGACAATTGTCGGGTACCTGACCACAAGCTGTACATATCTAGGAACTTTACATAACAAACGTTGTGTACTATAAATATGCCAATGAGAATTTGAAATTTTAATGACCTCTCTCAGAATGCATTTTCAAGTAGAATTAATAATAATAGTTTCATTAATCGTATTATTGTTCACAAGTAATCCAATTGTTGCAAGAAATGAGCATACGATAAAATACTTGATGAAACTTGTAAATTGTTATTTTACTTGATTAATTTTGTTGTCCGATTGTCGCTCCCATAAAAACATGCATATTTACTCAATAATTCTATACATTACAAAGCATACAATTCCATACAGAAATTTGTTATTTGACATTCCCGCTTAGCGGCTGGTCAACATGTAGGGTTGTGGTAGGAGGGGTTTGATAGCATTCAATTATGGCAATGTGATCGTCTTCTGAATTTTCACTAGGCTATTGTGAAACCTATTGGGAAATTTCCATGTCCTCTGACCCTGTAAATCCTATTTACAAAAACTCGGGACACAGTCAGCGGAAAGGCAATTTCTTAAGGGGAAAGCCATAAAAAAAATCTTATGGTTGATTGGTGGATTTGAACTACCGTTTTTAGGCTGGCAAGTGGAAAGAGAAACAATCTCGTTACTACTGGACCAACTCGGCCATATATTTACTTATTAATTACAATAATGTAATAATATAATGTTTTTAAGTTGTATTTTACATAGAAGTGTTTTGCGAAATAAGAATTGCTAAACAGTTTTCCTCTTTTTTTCATAAATTTTCCCATATCCCAGCAAGAAAGCTGTTTTTCTTTCTCTGAAAAATAGAAATTTATATATTGTAAACAGTTTTGCCGCAAAAAATGGTGCTTAAATTTTTAGGTAGGCTTGCGATTTCTAAAAGAAATATGACAATATTTGTCCGACAATTGTCCGGTTCCTTACCACAAGCTGTACATATCTATTTTTGTATAACAAAGGCAACAGTTTTGTATTATAAACAAACTAGCCGTAGTTTTTGCTTCGCAAAAACATAATACGGCTAGAGTGATTTAATCCACATTCCAAATATCGTACCATGCAAAAGTAGGATTTGACCTTGAAAAGTGAAATGAAAAGTCATTTTGAGGTCAAAGTGTTTTTTTTTGGGTCAAGGGGGGCTCTGGGGTCATTTAAAACATCAGAACTTTCCGTTTCATGCAAAAGTAGGGTTTGATCTTGAAAAGTCATTTTGAGGTCAAGGGGTCATTTCCGGGTCAAGGGTGGGCTCTGGGGTCATTGGAACCATTATAACTTTTCATTTCATGCAAAAGTAGGGTTTGACCTTGAAAAATCATTTTGAGGTCAAGCGGTCATTTCCGGGTCAAGGGTGGGCTCTGGGGTAATTTAAAACATCAAAACTTTCCGTTTCATGCAAAAGTTGGGTTTGACCTAGAAAAGTCATGTTGAGGTCAAGGGTCATTTCCAGGTCAAGGGTGGGCTCTGGGGTCATTGGAACCATTATAACTTTTCGCTTCATGCAAAAGTAGGGTTTGACCTTGAAAAGTCATTTTGAGGTCAAGCGGTCATTTCCGGGTCAAGGGTGGGCTCTGGGGTCATTTAAAACATCAGAACTTTCCGTTTCATGCAAAAGTAGGGTTTGACTTTGAAAAGTCATTTTGAGGTCAAGGGTGGGCTCTAGGGTCATTAAAAACATCAGAACTTTCCCTTTAATGCAAAAGTAGGGTGTGACCTTGAAAGTCATTTTGAGGTCAAAGTGTCTCATTTTTGTGTCAAGGGTGGGCGCTTGGGTCATCCGGACCATCAGAACTTTTTGTCTCATGCAAGAGTAGGGTTTGACCTTGAAAAGTCATTTTGAGGTCAAGGGGTCAATTTGGGGGGCGTTTGGGGCCATAGAGACTTTTTTCACACGCGGCAATTTCGCCTGTATGCGCAGAAAAACCTTTTTTATTAATTAAATGTACAGTGGCGCTAAACCAATTCAACCTAACCTAATTTTAATTAAAAATGATTTAATTGTACTCAAGTTTAAAATTATAATGATTTAAAGTTGAATTTCTTTGTTTTGTTAATTATTTCCTCTTTTTTTTAAAACATGAGCTGAAGAAAATCTGCCGATAATTGGACGAAAATGCGCATGCGCTTGCGCAAGTAGAAAA
>JAQFYP010003511.1:0-10799 GCA_034694865.1 Bilobella braunerae
AATATAGCGTTCGGCCATAGGAGGGTCATAGATATGAAGGGGCAGGAGTCACTCGAGTCAATAAAACTATCATCACTCTCGCATCTTATAAAAATAGAAAAATCTAGAAAATCCGACTTTTCAGGTTTGCGGGTCATGGAATGAGGGTCAGAAGTCACCAGGGTCATTGAGACTATAATAACTTTCCTTTAAGACAAAAATAGTAAATTTCGGACAAAAACGATTTTTCGGTTTTTGGGGGTCATTAAGGGGTCATGGAGAGCGGGTCGGGGTTCACCATTGAGACTATAATATGTTTTCATATAAGAGAAAACTAGCAAGAAACCGAATATATTTATATATTACATTTATATATTATGAGTTATATTATTCTAAGCATTTTTTATTGGAAATGATGAATTAGATATACTGATCATTCCACAAATATCATTTCAAGCAAGTAGGATACAAATACATAAAATCTCAACTCTTTTAAGTTTGTTTGTTTGTCCTTTGCTTTCGCCAAAACGAAAACTGCAATTAAAGTAGAACTCAGTTAAAACAAAAAGGGGAACGGTCGACTTGTTCAGTATAACTGAAATATGACTTATTCAATTGATTCCTAATGTAAAATCCTATAGTCCTGGAATATAATTGTTCAATTACATGCTTAACATAACCCAGGTTGACTTAAGAGAGGTCAACTAGTAGACATGAAGTGTGGTTGAGTTCCTTTTTAATTGTAATTAAGTTTAATTAAGGTTAGGAATAATTAAAGTATTGTTTAATTAATTAGGGTTATAATAAAAAAAATGAGATCAATTAGATGATGGTTGGGACTTCAGAAACGCTGCAAATTGGGCTTGTGTTTTGTTAGCATTTTTCAGGATTTGCTCGTGGATTGTCTTCGTGAGGTATTCATGGAGGTGTTCAGCTGCCTTGATTCTCTTCTTGGTGACCGTGACTTTTTTTTGCCTGAATGTTAGCAACATTATAAAGTGGCATTCCGAGAGCTCTCTGCTTAATGCCAGAAGCGACCGCCAGGGCGCAGGAATTTTTGGCGCTATGGGAAAAGTGGGAATAAGGAATGAAAATGATACAGGAAGTGGGAAATAGGATAAGAAACCTCTCTAGAAGGATATTTTCTGTAGGATTTGAGGGCGGCACTGTTTGGAAAATGGGTCCCAACTTCTCCCGAATCCGCTTTTTGACTGTGTTCATCGATTCTTTATACTTTGGAGTTTTCTCCTCCTCTAACTTCGTGTCATACAGTGAATAAGTCCAGGTAGTTGTCTCGATTTCCATAAAAGCCAAGTGGTTCTCTTGATTAAGAGCGACGCAGCATAATCTGCCATAGTTCACAGATATTGGCACCAGGACACGAACATCAGTCGATTTTACAAAGTCCTTAACTTCAAAACTCTTCATAACAGTCCCATTCTCCAAATTTACTTCAATTATGCCCATAGGAATCACCGCGACATTTTTTTCTTTCGATAAGTGTAAAAAGAAAAAAAGAAAAAATTTTTGCCTTTCTTTTCAGGGTAAAAGAAAGGCATGATTTAACAAGTATTTCAAAGTAAGGAACCACAAAAGTAATCAAGTCTTTTTTCATCATCTTCCAAGGGCGGACTCAACAAATCTCAATAAACAATCGTTGCTATGACAAATAACTTAAGAGTGTAAAAATACCCCAAAAATATTTCGCAAGACTCATTATTACTTACTTTATGCAATTTCTTTAGTGTTATTTAATATAGTAATAATTTCCAAGTATATTATTTCTCATTAGCGCCGGTCACAAATCCTCAAGGATAAGCGATTATTTGGTTCAACAATTCTAACTCTAATTTCTCTTATCATGGGATTTAGCCCTTTTTTAAACAAATCGCAATCCAATAGTATTCAGCATTGTTCTTCAAATAAAGAATTCCATTGTATTAAGCTGAATTTTGCAAACACATCGGTTTTTCTTAATCACAATCTTGAAGTGCGACATGAAGTTTATTACCAAATGTCACAAATAGTAACTGATGATTATGACTCATCTCTTGCTAACTGATCCAACCAGTCTAATTTAAATATCTATCATTTCGATTTCAACTTTTGTTTTGTACGTTTCTCAGAATGCGTTCCTCATATTTTTTAACGTTTCTTTTGGCATTTTCGTTGAATATTGTTCCTGTGGAAGGTAATTGTGCTAAAAATTTAGAGTGCACAAAGTGTCTGAGAATTGGGTGCTTTTATGTAAAATCTGTAAAAGAGCTCATTTGCGTGGAAGGAATCTCAGCCACTCTCAGAATCAGGAAAATATATTCCGTCTGTCCTAAAGGTACTTTTTTAAAAATTGAAATTTAGCTTAAATTTTCTAATCAATTTTAATTATTTAAACTTGAAATTCTATTTTTAATTTCTTGACATATTTTATTTACAGTGAATGATGCAGCTGCAATGGAAAATTTGCAAAGTGCTGCTCTTCCTTTAGTCGATTCAACACAGTTTCCAGTGAAAATCTATGAGGCACCGCTACCACCTGCAGCTATTTTTGATATTGGGATTAAACAAATTGAATTTGATGCAAAACGTGGACCTGATGTTTCTCAACAGGTTCCATTTGAGACAGTGGCCAATTCGACAAACGCTTTTTCTCGGTGCCTGCCTTGTCAAAATCGGAAATTCAATTTTACTTTTACTTTTACTGGAGCAGAAATAAGAAACTGTAAGTTTGAAAAATAAAAAATGTGTACGTGAGCATTGCTATTAGATATTTTGAGTATAATTATGCTATGTTATTATAGCTCGGCTTTACTTAAACGGCTCAGCCACGCGATTCGTTGTCCACAAACAACCCCGTAAGGCAAATATTAAATTTACTAATAATTGTGTTATATACTTTTAACTTTGTACTTCATAAAACTGATCCTGAGACTCATTAAGAATTATTGCAACAATTATATTCTGATGGAGAGACATCTTATTATCGGTGGTGCGTCAGCAGCAAAATTCAAGAAGGCGCTTATCAACAACCCAATGCATAAATTTCAGAATACATGCCGCTTACTGACTAATCGCAGTGTGGAAGCAACTACCGGCCAACCCATTCACGACGCTCTTGTTGCAGGTAACTGATTACTTGTATTTAACTTTTATTTACAACCTTTTCATTATTATTATTATTTGCAGATTCTGGAGCCGGGAATTCTCGCCGCAGCCTTCAGCTTTTGAGGCTCTGCATTTTTACAAACATTTTTCTAACCTTTACGTAACTTTCAGTTTGAATTTCAGTCTTTTCAGTTTTTTTTTAAGAGACAATTTTAGAAAAAGTTAAATATTTTGAAACGTTATTTGTTTTTAGTGTGGACGTACTTTTTTTTTACTTTAAAATTAAATTCAGGTTTCTTTTTCCTCACTGAATAACTTGTTTTTTTTTTGCGTTAGTGCTTTCTATTATTTAAAGTATCCAGCATTATGAAAAACTTTTCTGGTGGGGATGCTGGTTAAAGTATTCCGAAGATTCTCCTCCATTATACTCATCCTTTTCCCTCCAGAATGAACAACTGGTTTTACTTTGAGCATTTTCTTTTCTTTATCGCCTTGAACTTGCTCTAAATTAACTGTTGTTGGGATGTGAATACTATTTAAAGCATTCTCCAGCAACTCCGCTCCGATACCTGACGTCGGCACGCTGTTTGCCGTGTTGCCTAAAAATTCCACTGCATCAACTGAAGTTGGCATGTTATTCACGGCATCTTCCATGTAGGCCAAAAGATCAAAATCTAAGTTTTCAAGCGGCTCAAACAGTGGTGGAGTTGAGAGAGCGCCGTCAAGGCTGTACATTTCTTCCATACATGCTTTTTTCAGGGTAAGGTCCAGTATTTCAGATTCGTCCTCCGAGATATCTTCCAGTACAAGGGACATTGGTAAAAACGATTTATTCTCTTCGTTGCAACTAGTTGGTGACGAAATGTTAGAGCCAACACTTGCAGTGGTGGAGGTGACTTGAATTTCTGTTTCGGTCTTTTCTGAGGTGGTTGGAATTTGCTTCTCTGAATTTTTTTTTGCCGGAATATTCACGTTCACTAGAATTTCATGCTGCGCCTGAGAACTATTTGGTCGGCGTTTCCTAGCTGGTTTGAAAATACCAATACGATCTTTTCGAAAGATCGCACTTTTCATTTCATGAAATGATTCAAAGTCAACCATCTGATGTGACATATTTTGAGGCTGGATTTTTTCATCTGAAATATTACTTTAATAAGAAAAGGAAACTAGCGTTAAAATTATTCCACAAAAACTTACTGTTTAATGTCGAAATTCTCCAAAATGTTTCGGGGCTGAACATTGAATACATAATGTACTCCAGAACATCCGTAAAATCACGAATGTTTTCCACTGGCGGTGGATTGATTCCAAGTAGTTCGTTGTAGGTGTAGAAAGCCTTGATACTGTAACCGTCCACGACAGACAAAAGAGCTTGTCGCGTCGATTCGTCATGACAGACCAGGATTTCACAACTCTCCTGACTTCCCTGCGTTGAAAATTAGTAATGTCAAGATATGAATTTTAAACAAATTCTAATCTTCGTTCTGAATGTTAAATAAATGATTTGCAATAATTACTAGATTGTTTATACATACCTCAAGAGTAGTTTTTATACGTGGTGTTTGGTTACAAGTTTCGAAGCAGTCACTGTGTGTGAATCCGTTTTCCATGAACCCATCACTTTCATTTTTTGAGATAAAAAAACAGCGTAGGCGCTGTTCCTTGGCTTTCACGTGTGGAGAACGTGTTGGGCGTAGAAAAATCCGTTTGCGTGAAATTGATTTTTGAAAGAGATACACACGTAATTCATTTTTAAGAAGTGTTCAAATGAAACTCTAAATTTCTTCTGAGTTTGGAAATTGGATTATTTTAAAATATATACACCGTTCTGTCGTTATTGAACTTCTGAGCCAGACAAAACCTGAAACAGCCCTTCCTCTAATACGTGACAAAGCAAACATTGCATAATGCATTTTAGGTCCTTTGCGTGATGGGCGTACACTTTAGGGAGGTGTGTAGTGCAGGTTCTAACCCCCTGACGGGTTTTTTTAACCAATTGTCTGCAGGATACTGACATGTTTTTAAGTATTTTTGGAGAAAGTAAAATAATGTGAGACATTTGGCCTAGCTCTGTTTTCGACAAACTCTTAATCGATTTAACAATTTCAGCCTTCGTTAAATTTGGGTTATCAAATTTGGAAGAAATTTCCTGAAAATATGTGATAGACATGTTGATGCTCTGCTCTCAATTAAAGTATTAAATTTCAGTCAACGTTATACATTCCTTTTATTATGCAAATTTGGAGAAGAATGTAACTTGTTTCGTGTGTTCCCACGATCGCTCTAATATTTATCAATAAAGTCAAGCATTAGATCGTATGAAGGACATTTCTTAATGATTCCTTTTATGATCCCAAGGAATTCGGTTAAATCTCCCGCATTTATGCCAATTCTTGGACCACAAAAGTTCTCAAACTTTTCGCTTGTCTTTGGGTTGTTGATGTATATTGTATAAGACGAGCCAAAGTTCCAAATTGTTCTAATTCTAATTGTGCCACTGTCCAAGCATACTACGTCATTTTTTGTCCAGAAGCCGAGAGCATCAGGCTTTTCTGGTTTCCAGTTTTCCACTTCAGATCCCAATGGTTTGAGATACTTGATACCTGACCGATTTCCTTCATCAATTCTTGCTTGAATCGACTCTAACTTATCAACAAATTTCTCCAGCTCCACAAATGGGATAGATATTATGGATGGCTTGAAGTTTAAGTTGCGTTTGAAAATGTAGATTTTCCACATCTAAAATTAAATGTTAACAGTCTGTTGTGATTTTTTGTTTTTTAGAAATACATACCGACGAGTAATCGCAAAAACCAAAGCGGCATTTTAGTGCAACTCCTGTTCCAAAACGATGAACAACGTCAGGGTCAGAAAAGTATTTTTCCACAGAGCCACTGCTAACAGATTGTAACCTGGCACTAGTTAAATAATCGCTTTCACTCTCTAAAAGTGGTCGTCCAGTTGCATTAAGTTTTAAAAGCATTTCATTTTCTAGATGCTCCTCATTTTCGTCTTGTTCTGGGAAGCCTCCAGTCAATAAACACAAGTCACTTTCAATCACAATCACAAGTCTTTTTGCTTTTTATCAAATTGGATCGCTGAAATAAAATTGACAAGTATTGTAGCTATTTGTTCAACATGAAGTATTTTACCATTTGTTTCGAAAAGCTTCCTTCTAATTCCAGGTTTTAATGTTTCAGCAGGAACCCGGTCTATTGTATTCACACCTTCAAAACCTAAGTCACTTCAGTTTTAAGCAATCTTTCAAATCAATTTAAACATTAAACTGGAATACCTTGCTGTCGCACGCCGGATTTACTAAGTGTGGAATCTAAGTCACGAAGAAGCAAGTTTGATTTATAGGTTTAAGTTAGATTTTTCTTTATTACTACTTACGTTTAGAGGACTGTGCCATTTTGATGTTTCAACCTTGGATGCCAGAAACAGAATAAAATAAAGTAATTTGAAGCTTTGTTATTTATCTCTTGTTTTAATTAGTTTTACATGAAAGGTTGATCGAGATGGAAGCTAAGCGGAAGAGCTCAAAAAAAAAAAATTGAGCGTATATGGTCAATTCCATAAATCGGCAAAAGAAAACAAAATTCAGAGAAAGTATAAATTTATTCCAATTGATACTTTAAACGACGGTCAGCGAAAGATTTTAAAATTGGTATCAGTCCATTTAGAAACTAAATCTCAACTATTATTGTTGATCACTGGAAGCGGCGGGACGGGTAAGCTTTTACAAATGACGTAACTTCATAATAGTTTAAACAACATTCTTTTAGGAAAAAGCCATGTCATCAAAGCTCTACAGGCTCTCTTATCAAAAAAGAAAGTCAAATTCAAAGTGGCCAGCTTTACTGGTATTTGCATCCAAATATAGTTTGATGGCATCATATTCAGGCTAAATGTTTGGTTTAGGCAGCAATGCAAATGCAATCAAAGGCGAGACCATTCACAGCCTTTTTCGAATCGCTCCTTTTTCCAGCTTTGCTACAATTCCTAATAACTCCCGTTCAATTTCGCATTTGAAATGTGTAAAGTGGTTTGTGTTTGACGAAATTTCGACAGTTGGATTACGATTGCTCAACTATATTTCGGAGCGACTCAAATTACTTCATAACAGCGATTCTCATTTTGGCCCTTGTAGCATTATATGTCTCGGTGACTTTAGCCAGGTAACGCATAGGTTTTGTTTTGAAATCTAATGACTCAAGTTTTTTTTATAGCTTCGTCCAATTGGGGATTTCTCGCTATTTAAGGACGTGGGAAAATCTGTAATTGACCCAGAGCGAGACAATTTGTATAAAAACTATTTTGCCTTTAAACATTCAGTGGTTCTCTGGGAACAAATGAGGGTGGATCAAGAAGAGGGAACCTTTAAAAATATTTTACAGCGCGTTCGAGTGGGACAACTGACGGAGAATGATTTACAGGCACTCAAGGGCCGTGAAGCAAAGAACATGAGAGCAGAGGAATTGACCGAATTTGCTCAAAATGCGATTGTTGTTTTCCCAACACGAGAACAGTGTCATAAATATAATGAGTTCAGGATGTTACAGACAGGATTGCCTATAATTAATATTCCAGCAAAATACTCATGTACGGCTCCGAGGGGAATCGAGAGTAGCCTTTCATTTTCAATAGGAACCCCTGTTGTCCTATTGAAAAATTTGAACGTGGAGGCTGGATTGTTTAATGGTGGGAAACATTATGACAAATTAAAACATTAGCAGTATCTAATCCTCATTTCAAACAGGAAGTAAAGGAGTGGTAACCGAGTTCGGTGATGTTGACTCATTTGGAGTCCCAGGTGTGATCTTTGTTCGCTTCCAGGGTTATTATGGGAAGCGTTTTCATCCACTTCGTCTCGACATTCCAATTGGAAGAGAGGAAATGCCAGAAATATGTGAAATATCCGGAGCTTCCTGGATAAAAACCCAATTTCCGTTACAAGTAATAAACAAAAAAACAAAAAAACACGGTGTTATATTTTTTCCAATGTTTGTAGGTCTGTTATGCGGTCACAGCGTACAAAATTCAAGGAATGACGTGTACCAAAATTTTAATTGGGCTCCCACGGCAAGGCGATCGGAACAATGCGTTTCATAGGGACCGCCCATCCTTGATTTATACCTGCCTGAGTAGAGTCCGTAGATTAATTGACGTGGGATTTACAAGAGAGCTCTACCCTGAACTAGTGCAACCCAGCGCTCAAACCGGAAATTGGCTTGCCGAGCAGGAGAGGCTCATAAGTTTGGAAGCGGAAAATGATTTAAATACATCTTGAAAAAATAAATACTTGTGCTTGTTCAATGTTGTATTTTATTGTTTATTGAGGATTTGCGTTGAAATGTCGATTGCTGAGAGATATACAAATAGACACTACATTAGTTCATTCTCTGGTTTGCCGGACATGATTAGGTCCAATCAGTTCTCCGGGAAAACAGCGAAGCAAATTAGGGAAGAATTAGAAAGTGTGGATTCTTGGAATTTACATAGGGTGGCGTTCAAAAAGTTTCCACGGAGAAAAACGCGTGTTTTTTTCCCCTTCTGGCTCTGGTCCATGGACTTGATGGAAACAGGAAAACTGGCCAAACACAATAAAAAATTCGCTACATTCTCATTGTAGTCGATAATTTTTCTAAGCATGTCTGGACTCATTTCATGCGAAATAAAACTTCAACTTCCCTTACTAATGCTTTTGCTGCAATTCTTCGAAGTTCCAAACAAGTTTCAGTATACAGTTTGAGCGACAGAGGGACTGAAATACTTTCTAAAAAATTTCTAAAACAAAAGAAAATACGTCACTACTTTGTTCGGACAAGCGTGAAAGCGTCCTTGGCTGAAAACATGATAAAATACATTAGATTGAAGCTGGGGAGAATGCAAACTGATTTGAAAACAAAAGACTTCATAAAGCTAATTCCAGAAATCGTTTCGCACTATAATGCTAGGCCTCATAGTGTGACAAAAGTGGCTCCAAACGAAGCATTAAACGAAGGAAACGAGGAGGTAATTTGGAAGAACTTATATGAGAAATTAGCGAGGACAAAACCCAAAAAACCAAAGTTCTCTGTTGGAGATTATGTGAAACTTGCTGCTAAAAAAAGCATGTTTACAAAAGCATCAATTCAATCATATTCTACTGAAAACTTTTTGATTAAAAAAGTAGTCCCAAGCGTCCCGACGGCGTACTATTTTATTACTGATTTGAATGGAAATGAAATTCTGGGTTCAATAGTAGAAGCAGAAATGATCCGTGTAAGACCGAATGAATCAGTTTTGATACAAAACAGAATGAAGAGAAAGCTAAAGGCACGTCAAAAGTGCCTAGAAAAACAGTTGCACCAAAGCTAATTGAGCCAGTATTGAGACGGTCGACAAGAGCAAGGGTAGCAAATAAGAAATGCATCAATTTAAGCCTAGTGAAGACAAATTTATTTTACTTTCGAGTATTGTTGACCAAGGATTTTTTCCATTTAATCGCCCTAATCGGTTTCGAAATCAAAATCCTTTGGCCTTGTCGTTTGACCAGAACTATGAGGTAGGACTTGTCAACGCACAATTTGAAATTGACCCTAATTCCCGAGAAGAAGAAAAATATTTTAAAAACGAAGGAGACAATATTCTAAATGTTGTAAATATTATATCGACAAAAATTGAGAGTGAAAAATTTCCAAAGGCGTTTCTACCAGGAGTAATTCGATTTATAACAGCATATAACCAACAAATGGAAACCCTTGGAAAAAAAGTGCGACTTATTTTAGAACAAGACCAAAGCTCTCTGTCTTTTGAAAATTTAATTGATGACAGATATGTTTCGATATCTGAAAATTGGTCCATTGCATTTGGATTTAAGAATAATACGTTTAAGCCGGGCACAACTCTGGCAACCTCGCCGTTTGACGAAATGCAGTATGACAAAATACCATCTGAAGAACTGATGACCACAACGATTTTTAAAACGGAATACGTGGATGTGCAAGTCGAGGAACCTGAACCAAAGGAACCCTTGTTTTTAATTTCAAATAATAATAAGGCTTTGGAGAAATATGGAATCGAGTGTGAATATTCTGGCGATAGCTTTCAAGTAGAATTTGACACACAGCAAAACGGAATTAAGTTTTCGTCATTGATTTGTGATACGTTTGGAATTCCCTTGAAATGGTACAGAGCGAACGAGCAAGTTCCGGCATTTGAAGATGTGGTTCTAATTAAAAAACAAGGTCATCACATTCTGGTTGAAACGGACATCGTCCAAACGCAGTTTGCATTTGGAAATTTATCTCGATTCATCTACGCAACCCAGCTACCAAAGTCCAATACATTAAAAATTTCGCAATCCCCGATTTTGTATTTTCCAGCAAGCAAAGATATTGTAAAACATGCAATTGAAATTAGTGTAAAATATAACACTAGAGAAGAGGTCCCAATGAAACTAAATTCCGTGGCTACGGTTCTTTTGCATGTTAGGCCAAAAAAGTATTAAAAATGAAAGCGCAAATATTTATTTGCTTCAGTTGAAATTTAGTTGCCTAAGGGAAAAGAAATGTCTAACAATTTAAGCAAAGTTCGTTCATTCGATTGCAATGAGAGTGGATGTGATTTGGTCAAAGTACAGGAAAGTGAAAGTGAAATAATTACATGAACCGCTTTGTGACCATTAAAAAGCGAATTGTGTAAACGAGAAGCTTTCCAATGATTCGAAATAT
>JAQFYP010003512.1:0-10799 GCA_034694865.1 Bilobella braunerae
TAAGGGGAAAACCAACAGAAAAGACTTTTTTGTGACTGATCGGGAGATTTGAACCCCCGTTCTCATGATGGCTAGTGGAGAGAGATTGAAGCTCCAACCACTAGGCCACCACCGCCAACTAAGTTTCCGTCAAGCATTATAATAAATCGTTGCGTTTGACGAAAGTAGCGTATTGTACTAATCTAAATAAACTTTACAAATAAGACGCCGAGAATGCCGATTTTTCGGTTCTGGGAGAATTGGTCAGGGGTCACCTAGGTCAAAGATCAATATACTTATTAATACTATGAATTTTATTTATGAAAAAGTAGTAAAAACCCCCAAAACGACAATTTTTCGGGGGCAGGGGTTTATTCGGCGGTAAAAATGAGGAGACATGGTTAGACACTCACAGGACGTCTTCATAACATCTTCGAACATGACCTGAGTCTTGACCCCTGAAACATCTTCTCGAAAACCGATTTAAAAAAAAAATTTAATACGTTCGAGAGTTATGGCGTCATAGGTCGAACAAACAGGCAGACAGTTTTCATAAAGTAGCTGATACGTCATGTAATTAAACAAACAAAATTCCCTTAAAACAATTTCCCGGTTTTACGCGTTGAGATTGGTCAAACTTCCGTGACACAGAGGTGATTTTAGATTTAATTAACTGTAGTTCTGGAATGCGAATACAATTGTTTGAAGTGCAATTGCCTAACACAAAAGGGCGCACAGAAAAAAATACAATTACTTTTGAAGATTGCACTAAATTGAGTTTAACCATTGAAGTTGCCCAAAAATAAAGAAAATGTCTACAAAATATAAAATATAACTTTCATAATTATGGAAACCGTTCTTTGCTTTGCAGCTGAGTATATGAAATAAGATGATTGCTACTTTTTCTAATTTTTATAGGCTTGAACGACTCGTTGCAGCTAGTTCGGGCGAGTACTGCGTGCACGGGGAAACAGAAAAGCCGAGTTTGCAAATTACGGAAAATTTTCTATTTTCCGTGCAGTCCCGGCAAATGCTCTAGCACAAACTTCCAAGAGTGTACCAACGGGCTTTGTCAAACTTGCGCACTACAGGGAGAAGATTGTAGTGAAATGAAGCCGTGTTGTGATGCACAAGCATATGGGCTTGACCAAATCGGCAGATCAAGATACTGCTTAGATGGTAAGTGCTCGTCCTGCATCAATTACTATCAAAAATGTAGTAGCGTTGAGGGGGAACTTTGCTGTAAGACCAAGAGTAAGAAGAACGTCACTTGCCAGCCGTCTGTAGTTGGAAAACGTGGTGGAACTCCACTTTGCCTGGAAGACCCATTCGGCATGTCAGGAAAGAAGTTACCACTTAGTTCAGTCCGAGGTTTTGCATATGCTGTCCCTGCAACGGCTGTATAAACTTTTAGGACGCAGACAAGAAGTACGACTACGAATGTCAAGGCACAGAGGATATGAAGAGTTGCGTTCGCTGCTTGGGCCTCGACACTGACTGTAGCGGGGGCACGACGGAAGAGTGTTGCTCCACTTACTTAGAGTGCATGCAGATAGATATAAGAAAGAATAAGTTTGTTTGCAAGCCAAAATGCGGTCCTCGGGTCTTCAGGTGCACTAAGGATGATCACTGCTGTGCTGGACTTATTTGTGTTAATGCGGGTGGCATCAGTTTTTGTAGAAGTGCAGAGGGAACAGATGGCCTATTAACAAATTAGAGTCGGAAGCAAGTTTTTGAAATAATATTAACATTCATGCCCATGCAAGTTTACATTGTGCATCTTAAACTATTTATATTCTAATAAATTTTGGGTTTGCTTTGGAATGTGTGCATTTCTAAAGCATAATTTGACACTATTAAAGTACCGTCGAGGTCACTGATTAATTAAAGCCTTAACTGACCAACTTTGTCAGCGATACTTTTCTTGTGTTGTTGAGTGGCCTGCCCTTCCTGAGAAACTGTTGATCAAATAATCGTTGACCTAATTCGTGTTGATCTAATTGCAAGTGTCAACTGTTATGTGACTAAAAGTGTACTCTGTTGATTATCTTAATCAATCACTTAATTTATTAATAGGCCTATTCAACAATACAATTAATGACCAATTAACTCTAATCTTTTTAATTAAGCAAAAACACACTTCTTCTTCCTCTAAGTGCAAAATTCAACTTAAACTTCCTTCTTACTTTTTTTTCCTCTCTTCCTTTTTTCACAAAAATGCTCAAAATTGGATCTCGGCTTCCAATTGGCCAATAACTAAATTAAGGCATGGCTTCTAAAATAATTAGTTCAATTAATTATCGCTAGATTACATAACAGACACATTCTGATTTTTAAATTAACTATTTTTGAGAACATTAATAGGGAGTTTTAGTATTCCTCTTAATTGTAATATTTATAGTGAGCTACTCTTACCCCCTTCCCTAACCGAGCAGGATTTCATTAAATAAATTCATAAATTCTTGAATTTTTAGGCTGAAACGAGGGCGGCAAATCAACGGAGGATATTTTCAAATTTCCTCCAGTTTTCAATTACGTGAAAATTGTTGTTTCAAATTACATATTTTCTCCTGTCGGAGTAAATTCAATTGTGATTAATCAACTAAAAAAATGCAATATATTACTTTATTTTCCATTTTTGTCGTGGCACGTTAACAACTATTGACAACAATTATTGTATTATTGTCAATTATTGAACCAGTAAACATACAAATTCCACCTTTTACTATGCTAAATTCCGTCCTGCTTAACAGTTCACAATCCAAATGAGTGTTGCGCTAAAGGAGTGTAAGTTTTTCCGCCTTCCTGTACTAACAACAATTAAATTATACTAGACTCCCAGGAAGCAATTTATCTCACTAGCTTGTAAGTAAGTTTGTACCATAGACCGAATTGATTTAAATGATTCTCCAACTTCGTTAATATCTAAATACTGGTTTCTTGATTAGATGTCAATCGAGACTGATGTAACGGTCCAATGGTTCTCCCGTTATGCTAACCGTTGAATACCACCGCCCGAAACTAATTGAAGAGCTGAGCAAAACTGCCAAATGGAGTTACCATTTACTGATTAGCAGGTGCCCACGGCCCATAGTCCGGAGAGTTAGGATCCAAACTTTTCATTTTCATTTCCAAACATTTCAACTTTTCATTTCCAACATTTCCCAAACTGGGGGAGGTGCCTAGATCGAATTCCGGTACCAGCATAGGAGAAAAGTGATGGTGTGGTAGTTGTGAGTGGAAAACTGGAAAGTTGCGGTTGTGAAGGGTGGGCTTGGGCCAGTATGCGGACTACGATGTTCGGATTCTGCCTAAGCAGAGGCTCCTCGGTGGTCCACCCCTCGTGCACTGCGCAGCAGAAATCCCTTTGCCTCATTCGTCAGAACTTCCCAGTCAACTCACAGGCTGAGACATCACTCCTCCACTCACTAGTCGAGTTGGCATGGTAACAAAATCACGTACCACTATAGTTTTTCACTGCTTATTTTTCCGATGGGTGCTACGAGACAAATATCATCGCTTGAAAATTTTTTATACTCTTTCGGAAAATCCTACGTGGCACAACTATACAAAAACTGACGCCTGACAGCGACAGCAAAGAGAAAACATGCTTTATGTACACAAATTAAGTTAGTTTGTACAATATAATATTAACACTTACCCCTGTCTGCAAATAAAACTTGGAGAAAATGGGTGTCGGCTCATATATTATTTTTACTCTGCCTCTCCAATGACATAAAATAATTGAACCGTCGATATTCATCTGACACGACTCAACAGCACAGTTGAAAGAAATCTAAAAGATGTATTATTTGGCATTTCTGTTTATCAGCTGGTCAACATGTTAGTTAGTGGGTAGGGATGCAAATGAGTGTAGTCTTCCAAATTCTAACAACAATTCTACCGCAAAACCTTATGGGATCACTTCCATGTAAAATGAGTTGTGCAGCCTAATCAGTAATCACTAAAATATATGCATCCACAATATCAAAGGCTAAACAATTGCTTAAGTGGGAAACCAATAGCAAAGACTACTGATGGTGGGATTTGACGCCACTAGCGAGTAGCGGCGAGTGCCGTAAAGACTGAGGTAAAAATATATATTGTACAAGGGATTGTTTATTTATATTCAATTCAGTAATTCTATTCACCAACTATTAAAATAAGATGCCTTCCTCAATTAAATAAATTAAACCTATTCATACAGTAAGTAAGTTTTCCGTAACCCATTAAAAATGCATTGGCTAAAGTTTTTTGCACTTTTTTACAGACAGGAATAATTCGTTGCAGCTTGTTTGGAGACAGTAAAAGATCAAATCTGCAAATTGCAGAACAATTACTATTTATCGTGTCGTGCACTAAAACAAACTTCCGCGAGTGCGCCGATGGGGTATGTCGAACGTACGGACTACAAGAGGAAGATTGCAGTAAAACGATGCCGTGTTGCGATTCACAAAGATTAGGGCTTAGCGAAGGAGGCGAGTTCGTTAGAGATCGATCCAGCTACTGCACCGTGCTTGGTAAGTGCTCTTACTGCATCAATTTCCAACACAAATGTGGCATGTTTGACGGCAAACGGGAAGGTTGCTGTGAGACCAAGTTGACCTGCGTGGTCCAAATTTATTTTGCCTGTAAGACCTTTGTACTGTAAAAAAAAGCGTTACCTTTCAGGCCAGTTATAGGCTTCAGAAGACCTATCCCACGATGCAACGGTTATCGGACTAATAAAGACGCAGACAAGAAGTACGACTACGAATGCCCAGGCGCAGAGGGTATGAAAAGTTGCGTTCGCTGCCTTGGACTCGACACTCCCTGTAACGGTGACACAATGGAAGATTGTTGTCCTACCTATCTAACATGCAAGAAAAAGGTGTGCAAGCCCATTTGCGGTCCAAGATTTTTCAAATGCTCTAAGACAAACGAATGCTGCTCTGGACTCACCTGTTCTAAAAATGCTTGTAAAACTGAGAAGGATATAATGAGTGGTGAGAACAACCTTATAACAACTTAGTGGTGTCAGGGACAAACTTTTGGAAATAATAATAACATCCTTTTCTGTACATTTCAATCAAACATTTCCGTACATGTTGTATGGGTATTTTGTATTATTCCTATTCTAATAAACTTTCTGGGTTGGGTTTGGGATCAATTGATGCCAATATGCGTGTGTTTCTTTGAAAACAATTAGACAAATTCTGATGGTTTGAGCCGCTCTTTTTTATAGGAAGCTTTTCGGCTGACACTACAATGTTTATACACGTAAAATATTTTATAGTACCAAAGTTTAGTGGTTTTTCAAAATAGTTCTTTTTCCAATTTTCTTGCTTGAGGTGAAATTTCAAAATAAGTCTCACAATCCGATTTATACAGATATTTTTTAATCAAAAAATATAATATTACAAGAAATCTCGGTCCCCTTTCCCAAGGGCTTAGTAAAAGAGTTAAAATAATATTGGAAATGTCAAGAAATGACAAGTTCAAAAATAAAAATACACATATCCAGGTGTTCCTTTCTTCTCCACAAGTAGTCTTACCAGACACAGAAAACGCTGTTACCAAGAGTTACGCCACATCGGCGTTGAAGTTGGTTCTCGATTTCCCTCGGAACCTCTTTATAAGCAATCATTAAGCAACTCTAATTTATCCGTCGCTTAACCCGCTGGCGAGGTTACAAGCACTGTGATCTCGTCGAAATGGTAAAACAGCGCTCAAGAATGCTCTTAGGGTGCATATCTCCACGCCGATATAATTTGTACCTTTTTTCCCCGTTCTGACAATGCATTTTGCTATTTCGACACTGTATTTTGCTATTTCGACATTTCATCTGTTAGTTTTTTGATGAGCTTTGCAATTGCACTAAAGCTGATGCCAATCAAGTGGTAGATAAATTTCTACTGATGAGATGAGGAGCAAGGTGGCGCGTTTGAGCTGATAGAGGCCAAGTTGGTGTGGATGAGGGGCCAGCTTTGCGCATGTGAGGGGATGAAGGGCCATGTTTGCTAAATTAGTAGATGAGGGGCCAAGTTTCCGAAATGAGGGGCAGAGGGGCCTGGCACACCCCCCACGTTCAGTTCCGCAGATGGGCATTCAAAAAACTTTATTCTTTAAAAAAAAATTCTTTGAAAGATTAAATACAATCTTTTTATCCTATATTCGATATAGGTGAACCCTTACCCTTTCTCCCATTCAAACGACCTCCAAGTCCGAAAAGAATGTTTTTTTTGCGTATTTTCTAGCCAACGATAAACAGAAGTATTAGGCAAATAATTAACAACTCATAAAACTATAATTATATACCTTCTGCAATAGTAAGGTTTGATGTTGTAATTTGATGTGTGCAAAATTCCTTACCACAACTTCCACTTTGCTTTAGATATTAATCTTTCAAAAAAACAACAACAGAGAAACAAAGAAATTTAAAAACAATAAAATGAAATTGGAAAGTATTATTTTGCAATTAAGTTTGTATACACTTAAAACTACCCTAACAATGCAGCGAGGTCAATAAAGTAAAATGTCTTTCCTGCACCAGGACTGGCTTACTTGGTTTAAAAAAACTACGTTAATACTATGATTGGGAATTTACATTTGACAATGTTACGAAATTTACTTCAGAGCAAAAATATTTCTTTCTTTTTGTATAACGTAATGGTTGCTGGAAGTTAGCCCCTCAGCCCCTGAAGGGTTGGTCAGTTAGCGATTTTTAACACATATTATATTATTGATATATTATTATATATTGAATATAGAAATAATCTTGCATAAATATATCAAACAAAACCTAATTAGTTTTTCTATGCAATGATTATATCAAGGTTAGGTTAAAAATCGATATTGAACCACAAAATTCAGTAGAGGCTGAGGGGCTAAATTCTAGAGACCTAACATAAACCACAATTTGAAAAAAAAATCGCGTTAGACACTACTGACTAAAACACAGTGTGTATAAGCACAAATTAATTTATATATGTCAGTAATAAATTGTTTTTGCGAAAAGGAAACAGAAAGCCTTGGAGCGTCATACAGCCTTTGCAAAATATAAAAATGAATGAAAGACTGAAGCCTGGTGTAAGACTCATGAAAACGATCCCACTGCGAAGGATAAATTTCTCAGTATAAAGCACTAGGCAAAAAGTTATCTTTGCCATAATACAGTTTCTTCTTTGTTTTCATTGCGTCGTTAATACACGCATAGCTCTTGCCTAGTTGCATCTCCTCATCGATAGAAATTGTTTGATTGTATTTAATTAATTTTAAATCATGTGCATAAGACATAGGACGAGTTAACGCATACTTTGGAAGAATAGTTCTCGACATTACACTTTTGTAATAGTCATCGAATGATTCATTGTTGAATGGGCTTTGGATAGCTTTCAGTAAGTAGTAGACTGTATTAAAGTGAAATTACTTTGACTTGATTATATCTGCAATATATTTATCCTCCAACTAACGAACGTTGTTAAAATTTCTTTGGAGGCAAATTGAGCAGAATTCTCTAGCCTTTCTTTAACGCCTCGTCAACTGTTGCTAGACCTTGTATAGGCACTGAAGCGGTCATATCCATGGTAATTGTACTTTTGTACAAATTTGGCAACACAACGCCAACGAGGAGCAAGGCACTTTAAAATATATAAACGCCAAAATGATTCAACTTTTTAGAAAGTGTAAACTCCTGCTCAATATACATAGAATGGATAAGTAGAATAGGATCAGATTTAAAAGAAAGCTTATAAAATACCAACACTAGTGACAATAAAATTGCTAGCAACGTCACAATAGCATATCCCAAGAGTTCTGCGCCATAACTTAAGAAAATACTGGGACCTGCCATGGAGTTATCATTTTTCTTGTAATTTTTTAAAAAAAATTAAAAGTAGAATTTTTTATACTACTTAAAGTACTTGGACTTAAGGGACTTAAGTTTAAGGGACTTAAAAGTAGGTTGAAAATTTGAGCTGGCGGTCTTTTGGCGTCCTGAAGGATTTCTACGGTGGCAAAACCATAGTTACCAGTGAACATGACCCGTTTGGGAGAGTGGGGATTCAAATGAGCAATTTTCCGGGACAGTGGACAAGCGTTGAGTAGAATTTGATTTTATAAAGAATCAAGGAGAATGTAGGTGAGGATTGGCATCTTACTAAATAACATTTAAAAACAACCCCCATTTAAAAAAAAAAGAGTGTTAATCATTCTATTTGAAATCTACTTATATAATTTATAGAGTTTAAATTTGAGGTTGAAGTAAATGGACGTGACAAATGGGATAAACGCTTTGCTAAAAAAGCATTTATATAAAAGCATTAACGATTAAAGAATTGCTGATTTTTTTTACTTTTATGTTTTTTATTATGTTTAGTTTTTAAAATTATATTTTCAGAATTCTTTTTGGAACTATTAGTTGTCCAGGACTATTTTTTGGACTTTCTTTTGGAAATATTACATTGAATCTAAAATTTTGGGTTGTTCTTTAATTCTGTTTGTGTGCGTTTTTTTTTTCGATTTAGAAAAGATTCTAAAAAGATTGAATTCGAAGCTGTGTCTAAGGAGCCTGAAAATTCCCTCCCCGATTTTAACGACCCCCTCCATGACAACCAAAACCAAAAAATCAAAACAAATTCCCGCCCTGGATGACATTGTTTCTGTTGTCAAATCTTCATTTAGTTCACTTTTGCATTATATAGTAGCACTGCTGCTGCTGCTGTTTACCCCCTTCCTTGTACATTCACGGTATCAAGATTTGAATTTAAAAAGTGTCGTAATTGTTATTTGTCAAAGAAGAACGAAGGAAGACCTCTGACTCAACCAAAAACGACTAACAACATGAAAATAAATTTTAAAGCAACGTTTTGTACCTTTGTTTTAATTTGTTAGTTACCTTGAATGTCGAGGGAGCACTATTTGAGTATAGTTTAAGATGTGTACACATGAATTTGCAACTGAAACTAGTTAACCACAGGATATAACATAATTTCACTCATACTCAAGATATATTCGAATACTCAACAACTCTCTGGCATTCAACTTTTTGATAAATTTTTTGCCTGATTAGGATTAAAGGAACGTAAAATGGGCGAGCAGTAATAACAAACGCGGTTAAATTTAGTGTTTGGGAAACAGGTCAATAATTAACAAAGCAGTGAAGAATTGCTTGAGATAAGAGATTCTTCAAAATTGAATATCATGAATCTACGAAGTAAAACTTCTAAGCATTATAAAAAATTTTTTTTGACTTTTCCTTCTCCACAAGTTTGCTCATAGCGTTTGTGAACATAACATAGAAATAAGGTTGCTTGTTTTCATTATTTATTTAGAAAAAAAAACAATTGCCGTTAGAGTATTAGGTTTTTTCAAAATTAGGTTATTGCGTTTCAAAATCTGATTTAATACTTTTTAGACTAAACTACTTTTTAACTACTTTACCGGCTGGATAAATTATTTTCTCCTACAAACTCTAAATTAGTTGCTTTTATAGCCTCACTTAAGCACTATAGTCTCAACTTTTAAAACCGCGTGATATTAAACAGCCACTGTTGGGAATCCAGTATAGGACTTGGGCTGTTGACACAAGTTTCGTGAGTAAGTGGATGCACTGCACTGTTTCCATTTGCGTTGAGGCATAGTCCGCTGTATTGATTAACAATTTGAACGTAGTCTGTATCACCAGGCGGAATTGTGCGTTTTAACCAATTTTGATTTTGTCCATTGTTGCAAGGATAATGACCTACATAGTCACCTGGAGAAGTGCTCATGCCACCAACCTCAATGCAGTGCCCAAGAGACTCGAAACGTATCGTGGCATTCTTTGCATTAAAACCCTGAATTATAATAATTGCCTATTATTTGACGAGTCATTTTTGTATATTTACTTTATGTTTATGTAAGATTTTACGTACTTCTAAAATTGGGTACCCAATCACACTCTGATTTGAGGTCGTGGAACCCACACCGCAAGGATTGAATTTTATTGAACCACCAGTCACGACTCCGTCATTGCTCAAACATTGACCAGCAAAGTTTTTGCTTGTCAAAAATGCGAACTCGTCTTCTCGTATTGCCAAGACGTCCCAAGCACTACGAAACGTTTCGTCGGAGCGATTCTCTGAAAAAATTAAACAATAAGTCATGCACACGTTTAATAAAATTTGAAAACATGATTTACTGAAAATGGCATGAAATGGCTTTTTGCCATATTGGCCTGTTCAGTTGTTACGTTTATTACAAAATGTATACTTAGTAGATACCATGAATTGTGTATGCGCAAACTATTTGGCATCTTTGGTTGCTATAAGTTGTTATTTAAAAAAACATGTGTTAAAATTTTGTTGCTTACCAGTTCTGTAGTTCCACTGTAGGGTACAGTGACCCGTTTCCTCTAGGGTAGCGTTAAACGTCATCGTAAGAGTAATAGAAAGAGTTTGGTTGTTTGGTTTTTGATCAGTGAGTATGTCGAGTTGGCCAGTTGAGCTGTTGACCCGAATAAATTCATTGGCGTTGGAGTTAGCGCCAGTGATATTTTGCTTGTTGTCATTGAAACACCCTTGAGCAACATGCATGTCAGGGTTCATTTCGAGCTCTGCTTGGCAACATGCCCGAACGCTCATAGAACCATTATGAGGATTGTAGAGATCCACGCTAATGGTAATTTGGGTTAGGCGACGATAGGTCGCCATAAAAGGAATGCTATAGTTGCCCATTTCCATTGTCTTGTTGTTGATGTCGTTACCAGAGACGGTACAATTGAAGCCCGGGTCATCTACCTGATCCGCTCCAATCCATCTACCCCGATCTCCATTAGTTTGATTTATAATAGCTACAAAACA
>JAQFYP010003513.1:0-10797 GCA_034694865.1 Bilobella braunerae
ATCTAATCAAATTAAACCTTCCATTCTGAAAATCAGCAAGTAATAACTTCGCAGAAAACGTTTTGTTCCCTATTTTTTGAATTGGAAAGGTCAACAAGAGGCAATCGGAGCGGTAGACGCTATTTTTAAATTTCCCGCAATTTCTGAGGGAGGGGCATAGGGTGAGACAAATATCTTTAAACCTCCAATTGTTGAGGGGAGGGAGGAGCATAGGGTTGAAAATTGACATTTTAAATTTCCACGCAATTTGTGAGGGAAGAGCAAAGGGTTGACAAATTAGCATTTCCTGGGCCAATTGTTTGCAAGAACAGCTGATAAAGCCAAAAGATAAGATTAAGGTGAAGTAAAGCACCACTTGCTTATAAATTAATTAGTAAGTACTCCACGTTTAGTTCTTCAAAGTTAAAAATGTTTTTAAAATATTTTAAAACAAGTTTTAGAAAAATTAAGTCCATTAATCATATCATTAATCGACGGTACTCCGCTTCAAATCAAGTAGAGCTAACCAGTGTTCGCTATCAAGATCGTGTGAAGCGAGGCGAATTTTCTACGCTCACTGAAGATGACACAGCAGTGTTTAGAAGGATTCTTGGGCCGAAGCGTGTGGTAACAGATTCCAGCGATTTAGAATTTCATAACGTTGACTGGATTCACAGTGTTCGTGGTAAGGGTTCTGTGACTTGCTTATGCTTCTGAAGTATTGCCACTTGAGTTAATTGGTTTCGTTGCTCAAAAATGTTAATGAGTTATGGATGCTTTTACGGCGTTGGCTAATGAATCGTGATATTTTTTGTAAGGTTTATTTTATTCCATTTTTTTTAATAGGTGCAAGCCGTTTGTTACTAAAGCCAAAATCAACCGATGAGGTGAGCCAGATTTTGAAGCACTGTAATGAAAGGAGACTGGCGGTATGTCCGCAAGGAGGGAATACAGGGTTAGTTGGAGGAAGTGTACCAGTATTTGACGAAATTGTGCTTACTACTTCCCTAATGGACCAAATCATAAGTTTGAATGAATGGTCCGGTATGACACTTTTAACCTATTCAAACGAATTTCCTACGGTTTGGGCTAGGAATGGTGTACTTTAAGTTAACCGGTGTTATTTTAATGTTTTTAGATGTTATGGTGTGCCAAGCAGGCTGTGTTTTGGAAAAGTTGAACGATTACTTGCTTGAGCGAGACTTAATCATGCCATTGGACTTGGGAGCCAAAGGATCATGTCACATTGGTGCTAATGCTTCGACGAATGCTGGTGGCTTGAGGCTAATTCGTTACGGAAGCTTACACTCAACTATTCTGGGAGTAGAAGCTGTAAGAGACTTGAGTTCTTAATGGTGTCTGACGTAATGAATCATCAATAATGGTATAGGTTCTAGCGGATGGGACCATTTTAGATTGCATGACTGATTCCAAAAAGGACAATACTGGTTATGATTTGAAGCATTTATTCATCGGATCTGAGGGAACACTCGGTTAGAGAAATTTTGACTCGACATAAATATTACAATGGGTGCCAAATTAAATATTATATATTTGTTTTAGGAATCATCACCAAACTCGGTATACATTGTCCTACAAAACCCAATTCTACTGGATTGGCGTTTCTTGGTTAGTTCGGAGTGTATCGTTATAAGGAATTAGGAGAAGTAAACTTATTTTTTGCATTTCGTTAGGATTAAGCAGCTACGAAAATGTGTTGAAAACACTGAAAAAGGCAAAGAAGAATCTTGGGGAAATCTTGTCGTCGCTCGAGTACATTGATAACGGTTCAATGGAAACTGTAGTAAAGTATCTGAATCTGAAGTGTCCAATCGGAGACTTTCCATTTTACATGCTCATAGAATGCTCCGGATCTAATGAGTCGCATGACCAAGAGAAACTCAATTATTTTCTAGAAGATGTGATGAGCACTGGCGCAGTGATCGATGGTACTGTGGCAGCTGATTCTCAAAAGATGCTGGTAAGACAAAGACAATCCTCTCTGGAAATTAACTTTTATAATTTTTTTTGACATTCTGCATACGTTAATAGGAAATCTGGGCATTGAGGGAAAGAATTGCCGAAGGTTTGCTGCGTCAAGGCTATGCCTACAAGTATGATCTTTCCATTCCTGTGACATATTTCAACGAACTAGTGGAAGCGGTACGATCCCGACTCCGAGTAGCTGCTATAAACAGCCACTCGTGTGGATATGGTCATCTTGGTAAGCTTAAGTTAATTTCCTTCACAATTCAAAGACGACCAATTTGTCATTAATTTTACATTGTATCATAACTCATAATTTGGTGTAGGTGACGGTAACATTCACCTCAACGTCGTTGTACCTCAGTATGAACCAAATGTTAGCGAACTTCTGGAACCATTTGTTTTTGAATGGGTTCGAGCACATCGTGGTAGTGTCAGTGCTGAGCATGGCCTTGGATTCAAGAAGAGAGATTACATTTCCTATTCAAAATCATCGGAAGCAATACAAGTTATGAGGAGATTAAAAACGTTGTTTGATCCCAAGGGAATCCTAAATCCATATAAGGTACTACCAGCTTAGTAATTTAAGTTCAAGTGCGCTATCAAGTGATTTTAAGTGCCAAATACATCATCGAACAAGTTATTTTTAAAAAAATACGAAATTTTTCCCCACGCACTTTTATTTTATTTTTTCAATCTATGAATATGTAATTTTCGTTTATTGCATGACATGAAAACAATTTATTTTCAACAAAAATAAATTGCAGTTTTAGCTTTTACTTTCAGCATCCAGTGACACAATTCACTACTAAATTCGTAAATTCGTTGCATGACTTAATAATAATTAGTAATTCACGTATAAGAGTGAACTAATTAATTAAGTAAATGGAGAACAGTCACTACAAGTTTTAGGCACTTGGCTGGCCGCCAGGTATTAATTGATCATTTTTTTCTAGCTGCCGCTGCAACAACACTTTGAACTACGATTTACTAACCTTAATTTACTTATTATTTGATATTTATATCTTAAAATTTCTAAATTTAAATACAATTACTCTACGACGCACTACGCTAATCAAAGGTTTCCACTTCAAAGCGCCATGGTACCTTTAAACGTTCTGCCGCAACGGCTGTAGAATATAGATACTCCTTCATTACAGTCTGAAAAATGACTAAAAGTAGTGAATTGAAATCACACCTGAAATTACCAAGAAGTCCCAATTCTCCTATCTTCTTGATTGTCTCACAATTAAATAACCCGTCTTAATAACTTAAATTCTCTAAAATTATTACGTTTCTAAATCTAAGATTCACAACTGCAAATCTAAAGACAAGGAAATCAAGGTCACGTAATTAATACGCCAAAAATAGCAACGCCTTGCTAATTGCATTCGTTTGGTGGTTACACTTGAGCTTTTCGCGAGAACAGGGTAACGGTGTTCCCATTGATTTATCAGCCAATTATTTGAGCAAAACTGAGGAACGCGTCTGTAAAGGAAGACAGATATTATTATTAATATGAAATAACAATATTGGATATTTAAGAATTATTAAGATAAATCTTGACAAATACCTTTTTCAGTGCGAAATTGCCTCCAGAATTCTTGATGGCACTTAAAATTCCAGCACGAGCTTCGAGGGGACTGCTTGGTGTAGGCGGGGCCGACCCCGCTTCACTGCTGGTGACGCTGCTCACGCTTGAACTTTTTGAAGTTTTGTTAGACACTTCATCGCTGCGACTAATATTTCCAGAATCGTTGAGCGTCGTTGGACGTTTCTCTAGTTTCAGCGGGCTGGACGTTGGAGGTGGCTGGAAGTTTAGTTTTTGTTGAGCAAGCAAGGATTGCATTTCTTGAATTTTGGATTTGGGTGCAGATTTTTTAGTTTCTTCGATAATGATTTCCTTTTCTTTTACGTTTACTGAAGCTTGAAGTTTTGGCGCAGCGTTTCCGTTTAGAATTATAGTGGAAGGTTGCTTAGCGCCTTTTTCTCCAGCATTTCCATTTATACTGATTTTGACGGAATGTCCCTCTTCGCCACTATTTACCTTGAGTTGCTGCCTGTAAAAGTGACCGTTAGTTGTCTTCGGAGGGTCATTAGATTGTGAGCCGACAACAATAATCGCTTTATTTCCAAAATTTTGAATGTTTGATCCAGTGGGAAGTGAAGTCGTTGTCGAAATTCGTACAGTTTCGGATGCAGTAGTTGGCTGTACTGGAGATGGTGTCCGGTGGAAAGATTCCAGAGTTCCTCGCCCCTTGAGGACCTGAGAAACCATGAAATCAGTTTCGTTTTGATTGATTCCAATAATGTCAGACTTCTTGTTCATCGTTCCATATGGCGACGGCGTAGCAGAGACGGATGGTGACGTGACCTTAGAGCTGTCAGAGGTCAAACTCATGGAGCTAATGCTCTTTTGAAGTGGAGCCTTTCCCTGTTGTTCAAACACGCGCTGAATCGTAGCAATACTTGACTTCAAATTAACGGCTGGAATAGGTACTTCCCGAGTAGGGCTCTCGCAGGGTTTCACTCCCTGAAAAAATCGCTTCTTCTCTTCCAAAGTAACGCTGCTTGGCCTCGACGCTTCAAATGACCCAAAGCTGGAACTGCTAGCTGAGGAAGTGCTTCGGCTACTCGTTGACGCAGCATCAACGTTATCCTCTAAAATAACTTCTTTAGATTTTTTCGTGTCGATAAAGCTAGACGATTTAAGTTGAATTCCACGTGAATTTACATCCTTGGCTGGCGCTGCAGGCCGAGTCCCTTGAAAAAATCGCTTCCTGTCTTCCATGCTAATTCTTTGATTATTGCTCGCGTCAAATGACCCGTCATTGTTGGTAAATTTTCCATTTGCAGTTACGCTGACTTTAGAACTTTCTTCAATTACAATAGCCTCCTTCGGAATTGCAGCCATAGCTGCAAAAACTGAGGAAGGTGGAGCGACAGCAGTTGGAGTTTGAACTGGGGTTACTTCTGCGCCGGTAAAAAGTGGCGACGGTGTTCGCTTGCTCACTGGTCGCTCTAGAGTACTCGTCGCTGAAGAAATTGTAAACGACGGTTTGTTCAAATTTGATCGTGGACGTTCTAAGGTACTCATGGCCGAGACGCTTCGTAGCTCTGTGTCGGACGAGTTTACCTTCTTAGTTTCTTCCATGCGCTGCTTCCAAGTGGACAGAACTGAAGGAACTGGCGTTGCTGGTGTGGGTTCCGGACTTTTGATTTCAATATTGGACCATCGACTGGACGCTGGACTTGGTGTCCGTTTTGGGACGGAGTTCACTATCGGAACGCCTGTGAACCCGTGAACTCTGGAGGCGACATTGGAAGCCTTAGCTTCGATTGTCACCTTCGCTTCGTTCTGGCCCATTCCCATAATATAGTCGTTGTCTTCTTTGACAGTGATTGGTGATCGCTTGGGTCTCTCGCCCCAAGTTCCCATGTTAATTGCTGGAGGGCCGGAGTAGCGGTAGACTGGAGGCGTCGCTGGAGTACGCTTTTCCCTTAACTTGACTTCGTCAGCACCATTCATACCTCTGAAACCAAGGTTGAAATTTAAGATTTTAAAATGTCAATGCTGTTGCTTCTGGAAAACTTACGCTTCGTTCGTATGATGTTCTTGCACTTTTTCCACTGGAGCAGTCTGTTTCGGCTCGGCTGGAACGGCTTGTCCTGACGTATCAGTTTTTGATGGTGGCTCAGATGTTCCTATTGGCTTGGATTTTGCTGGTGGCTCAGATTTTGATGGTGGTTCTTCGTAGTCTTGCGACCTGCTTCCAACGGAATGTACAACCTGTGGCACTGCTGGGTCAACCAGCGTTTCTTGCTCTATTTCGCCGTTGCTTCCCGAGGAACTGGAGGAAGAGTCCTTTCTGACCAAGGTAATAGTTCCAGGACTTGAATCTCCCTAAGGAAAATTAGTTTGTCATATTTTAAAATTACGTAAAGTAGTAGCAATAAAATGGCGGCGAGGGTGCGGCTGATACTACGAGAAATGTAGTTTTTTAATTAACACTGACAGCTCAGGTGTCACTCCGGAACACTTCGCGTTCGATAAAATCACTTTGATAAGCACGTTTAGATAAGTTTCCAAAATCAGTTCTGACATTATTTGACAAGCGCATAAGGTTGACGGAAAATTCCGAGAAATGGGCTAGCAGCGCAGCGCTGTTGGTGCAGCTTCCTCCCAAACCGCTCAAAACCTCCCAATAATGGCCAAAATATTTTTAATTTTCCAGCAACGTACGCTGCGTAGCATATTATCATATCAAACTTTTGTCATTGCAAATAGGTCTTTCAGGGTCAATGAGGCATTGAAAATCATGAAACCTTGTCTATGTTTTCCAGGCGTAACACAGAATTTTTGCTGTCTTTTTTTAAATTGTCATTGAAAATTGCAAACCTTGTCTTTTGTAATTTAGGTTTTACAATGACCACAAAGGTTAGGGCGATATTTTGGTTTAAATTGTTTTCGCTTGTATATTAATGTTTTTTTAATGTATCTCTTTACTTCTATCCTCTGGATTATACCATTTGCAATTTTCAGTTAATTACGTATTGTCTAAATTAGCCCAAATCTCTGATAATGAAAGTGAGTAATTCAATTGATTTGTCCAGAATTGCGATATCGAAAGCCTTGAAGTGACCTTGACTGATTTGTCAAGTGGTTAGATAGTATGTTTTGGGAGCAGATTGAAATGATTAAAATGAATTAATTTTCAAGAATTTTCTTTTTAAAGTAATAGACTACGTGAAATTTTTATCCTGAGGACATAAAGTTCTTAAAAATATAAACGTTGGGAGTCACGCAAGTTTTATGACGGCAGCATGCAACTGAATGCTAATCAGAATTTGCTTTAAAACTAGAAGATTTTTAATTTTTCTGACGAATTGAAGCTTGGATTTAAAAAAAAAAAGGTTAAAAAAAACATACCTGTTGTCGTATATCAACTGGAGCTTGAGCGTCGACTGGTGACTTTGGGGGCGTTCCTAAATGTCGCTGCAGAAACTGTTCCTTCCACTGCTCAAATTGCAATTCCAATTCAACTTGAAAAGTTTCTAATAGCTTAGGGTCATTCCCCAAACCGTTGAGCGCCTCTGCAGAGTCCTTGCCCAGTGGCAGAGACGCTAAGCTAGTAGCCTTAACCATTTTTTCAGTTTCGATGTCATCCGAAGTTTGAACCGAAGATGACTCTTGAGCATAGGAAAACTTTGACTTTTCCTTCGAGAGGTTTTGCATAGAAATGGATTTATTTTTTGCTTTCTCTTGATAAGTTCCACGGCGCTGATCGTCATCTTCGCTGCTTGACGTGTAGCAAATCGCTTTAGTGCCCAAACGGCGTGGGACGACGGCATTGCCTGTCATTGAAGAACTTCGACGCTTCTTCCCATCACTGTCGCCTTTGTAAGTAAAAGAATCAGATTTGCACGGAAGGAGTTTGGGAGTAGTTGAACTGGAGCTGCTACTGCTGCTCCCTCTGGAATCACGCTTCTTCTGTTTACGTTGGACGGATTCTTCAGTTTCAGAAGAGGGCTGGCTTGAGTCGGACGCATTTGGTGGGTCAAGTTGTCTTGGTGGCTCTTGAATTTCTTGTAATTCTTCAACCTTCATTTGACTAATCGCTTTGTCCTGTTGCTCGTCAGCGACTGGAGAAGGAATGGGATCGTTTTGGATTTCGACGCTTTGCAGAGCATTAATTCCTGAATCCACAGGTGGAATTGGTGACTTATCAGTCATCTGTCAAAAATAAATTTCAAATCAAACCAATCTTTCAAAAAAAAAATGTATCGGAATGAAGAACTAGGTAGTTTCAAAATAATTTTTCATGGAGATTAATTAATGCTTTTTTATTACCTGGCCATCATCTTTACAATCAATCAACTCTCGCCAGCATTCGCTGTGGTCTGATCCAGAAGAATGAATCGATGAGCGACGTGAAGAGTTAAGGGACTGAAAAATGCCACAATTGTATTCATTAATTAAGTATTATTAACTATATTCAAAATTATAAAATGAATCTGTCCTAAAAGCTGTGATATGTGCATCGCTTGTACCTTGTCGCTGTGATTTTCATGTCCGTCAGGTTCTAGTGACACTGGGGAAGGTGTCACGGTTGCGGTGGCAGGAAGTCCAGAGTCTGCGTATGACGCTTCTGAACCTGAAGACGATTCCTCATGCTTGTCACCTACAGCAAAAAGTATTTTAAAACGTTGTTTTGTGCACCTTTGGCCCAGTTTAAAAACAATTGGCATTGATCACAAAAATAAAATAACAACGCCGACGTCAAATTCGAATACAAAACACACAAAATCCAAAAAATAAAATACACACTATTCGGGAAAAAAAATTGACAAAAGGCAAACCCAAAAACAAATCGATTAAGAAAAAGCAGATAAATGTCTTGAAAATGGAAGCCATATTTTTATAGACCACCTGAACCTAGTTTTGGTGAAAGCAGTGACGATGTCGGAATTGGACGCTTCTTGGGTATGGTGGATGTGAAACTTCGTTTCCTAACTGCCTCAGAATTGTCTGCGTTGCTTTTAGTTGACTTAATTAGTTGTGAAGAAGAAAGTTGATTAGTTTCATTAGGAATGTTTAATTGGACGGAGGATTCGGTTTCGTCAAAGAGTCTTAACTTTTCTTCTACATTCAGCTCCAGCGATTCGACATTTTTCCAGCGATTCAAAGACTTCCTATTACCCGTATCTTCGAGCTTCAGTGATACAGTTGAAGTAGAGTCGCCATCTTCCACGTCCCTGGCCATAACTGAATCACTATTGGCTCGTTTAAAGAGAGACGCAAAGATAACTCCGCCGTCTTTGGCGTCGGATCCAGAAGGATTTGGAAGAACGAATTTAGCTTCCTCAAATACATCACTGTCACTGGAGCTACTTTCGGAATCCGAATCAGAACTAAATGTCACACTTCCACAATCTTTAGCTTCAATTTTTTGATGATTATGTTCAAATAGTTCCAAATTCTCTTCCAAATTATCCCAGTCCGTTTCAAGACTGGTGGAGGGAGTCAACTGTGCTAAACGAATCTGTGAGTCAGAATCAGACAAATTAGTTCCAAGGTCACGCACGAAAGCTGCAACAGGGATATGACTCGTTGAAGCAATTCCAGCGATAGGAATTTTTGGTGCTTGCTTCGCTTCCCTTGAAAGCGGCAGATCGTCTTCTGCCAATTTGAGTGTCCCAGCGGCCGTGTGAGACACTGTGTCGATGGATGCAGAAGCGACTGGGTCGGATTGACCAGTTGATTTTTTTAGCCGTGCTTGGAGCAAATCTTGCAAAGCATTGTCAGGCAGGACTTTTACACCAAATCGACACGGTGGATCCTCAGTGGAGGTCTGCTTTGAAGGTGGTCCACGTGATGTCGCCCGTTTCGGAACCGGCGGCGGTGCAGCGGAAGTTGGTGAATACTGGGCAGCTTCTCTGACTTGGTCTGGAAGAGCGTGATCTGTCTTCAATGTTCTAGGTCTAGGCTTTGGTTGTGGAACATTTTCCGTTAGCTTAACGTGCCGCTTCAGTACTGGAGGTGGGGCGGATGCAACAAGGTTGGAAGGAATTGCTAAAGTTCAAATTAATAGCAAGAGAAAGAATACTGAAGCGTTCATTTTTGTTACAATGGGTTAGACTATTGTTAGAGATTTTAGTGCGATTTAAAGCGTGTCGCTAGTTATCAATCTTTCCAATATCATGCATAAATGAACACGCTGAGGAATTATCGCTACTCGTATAATTTGTTGTAAGCAAGTTATTATACCGCAGAACAACCAAGAAAAATATTGCGAAAATTCTAAATTCTAAAATCCAGGATCGTGCGCAGGCGGCAATGGAACCCGGTCGGACCGCTACATTTCGAGTCATTTCTCATAATTGCTGACCTATGATTAATTAAAAGTGTGATTTACCTTCTGAAACAGGACTAGAAGGCGAGAGCGGCGGGGAAGCATCCAGGCTTGTAGACACTAAAGGGCTAATTTGAATTTCCTCGGGGGGAATCGGCGAAGGGGGAAGTGACACCAGGGATCCCTTGGAGCCGGACACTGATTCCGAGCCAACGGACTTGGTCAGCGTTGACCCACTGATGGAAGAGGACGTTGAGCAACTGGTATTCGAAGCGTCTTTAGGCGTTTCACTGGACTGCAACCTCGGCTCTTCCGAAGGTACTTCCGTTTCTGCTACTTGAGGATGCTCGGAAGTGGCGGATACCGCATTATGAACTTCCACTTGTACTTCAAGGGCCTTCCGCTCTTGCGCTTCGTCGCTAGGTTGGGACTGGATTGGGGCTGGAACTTCTTCTTCGAGAGGTGCCGGGAGAGTGGGGGTCACTGGAGGCTTGGGCGCTTTGCGCTTATTCCTGGATCCCGAGGAGGCGATTGAAGTGGTGGAGACGCTGAGGCCGGAGGTCAAGTTCGTTGTGCTCGTACTTCCGCTACTCATTCCGTAAGCGGTGGCCGCTGTTGGCGGATGATTAAGTGACGATAAACTACCAGTGCCAACTTTCCTGGCAGCTGCAATTGATCTAAAATTAAATTATAAAAGCTAAATTTTATTATTCCGTACTATTATTAACTCTATGGTAAATTGCGGCATTGGCCCTGACGCTCATGGTTCTAATTATGATGCAAAGTACTGTTGAAAGACGAGTTATACTCGGTATAAACTTCAATTACCTGGAACGTTTTCAAAACTAGTAAAATATTAGTGCAATAATGCAAACAAACGTAGTACTTTTAGTAAATTGTAGTGGCTACTGTGAATCTCTTAATGTGGATTAGAAAATCTTTATCTACTCTTAAGATTACGAAATGCTTGTTTCTGTTT
>JAQFYP010003514.1:0-10797 GCA_034694865.1 Bilobella braunerae
CACTCCCCTATATAAGCGCTAATTAATACTGAATAAAGAGAGCAATACCAGGACAGATCCCAACTAGTATTTAACACTTCTAAGTCTGAGGAGTCCGCCAAAAAGTAATAGCATATTCGTTTTCAACGACCTAAAGTTAGTATAAAATGATGTAAAAATTTACTAATGGGGCACACCCGTTCTTATGCTGGCTAGTAGAAAAAGACTGTAGCTCTAACCACTAGTGCAACCCCGCCAACTATCAGGGGTCATATAGGGGGTGGTCAAAAAGAGGGTAAAGGGTCACAAATCTTCAAATCTTCAAATTTGACCTCCTCCTTGAACCCCACCTCGAATTGCTTAAAACAAATTTGGAAAAAGGCAACGCGTTCGAGTTATCCGCACCCAGTCGGAGGGACAGACGGACGGACGGCCAAGGGATTACCGTAGAGTAGCTAATACGCTAATTAATAGAGTACTCAAATCGTTAAGCGATCTCTGTCAGCTGTCAAGCAATGGAGGATTTCTACAGCGGGTTCCAAATGCAAAACGTGACTCTGTGTTTAGTCGCTGCATACTTGTTGCGCAACACTTCCCTTAACAAGGATACCAGTCGAAGAGCTTAATTACTTTTATTTATGCAGCCTTGACTGCTTCAATTTGTCATAGTTTATTGAGATCCAGGTTTAGTTTAAACTGGAAAACGTAATGCGACTAATTGTATTTGCATAATTTTTGTATACCACGTCTATCGTCAAGGTTAAAAATAATAACATGAGCCAGTGTACTTGATTTTAATGCAATTGTCAATTTGTGCAAAAATTTATATTTTTAAGAGGGCGCTTTAAGGTTGTAGGGCTTTTGAAAAATTTCCAAGCTGATAATGTTAAGTAAATGTATTAATCCAACATTACTCGAACGCTTATACAATAGCTCACGGTCACCTACAAGTCACCACAATATCTCGATGGAAAGAAAACACTTAACGCTACAGTTTGGGTAGAATCTTGTTTAATTAGTCAACTATAACTTACTTAATTTTTTTGGAAAAAAAAATTCAGACCTTCATAATTTAGCACTAAAATGTATAAAATACTAATATTTTTTACGTAAGATGTAGTAATTGTGCAAAATCTTTGACCTCTACTAACGCGAAAACTTATAACCATAAAATTTTGCAAAATTCCTGGTAGCTTGTTTTTTATTTAAATTTAAATGTTCAGTGTAACTTAACGGAATAAAATGTAAATAATATAAAATTAATGGAATGCAAGGGAACTAATGTATCTATATAAATTAAAGCGACGTTTTTTGGAATCTTTCTTTTAATAAAAAAAGCTATGTTTGACACGGAACGACTTTAAACGTAATTGCATACGCAACGACTGACTATTAATTGTTGAAAACTACCACGCAACTACCGGCTACTAAATCACAACGATTGTTTAACCCTTAAATAAGCAATTATATTTCTTGAATAAATATTATTAAGAAATTATTTGATTATTTACATGGCTGACTGCAACTCAACACTTGAAATTGGTTTAACACGCTAGGGATACAACAATTAGTCAGAGTAATTATTACTTAAAATTAACTTTCAAATCCGGTTAACTATACAATATCGTATTGTGCCCTCTAAAAACCAGTGTTGTGTTTGATATAGCATTATTATGTGTTATTTTCCATAACTTATTCGATATTGAATTATTAGAATTTTAGATTGTTTAATGCGATGTTTTAAATTTTGAGGCATCGCTTAAAACCTTTTTTTTTTGCTTTTGATCCAAATTGGGTATATGCTGCAATTTTTACAAAGCAATTCGTAATGACATAAGTCTCTGGGATTATTGTGACAAAAAGTTTAAGTAAATTATATAAAGAAATTTGTTATTAAAGTTCTGCGACATGATTCTTACAAAGCATTTAGTTTTTGATTTTTGTTCAATAAAACTTCAGTTATTGTGTTCTTGAGTAATTATTAATTAACTAAACTATTAATTAACTAAATTAACTAAATTAAATGTTGGGTTTTATAAATTTTTAGACGTAGAACAATGGCATTAATATTCATCTGTTGTATGTTAAAAAAATCAATAAATGTCTAGTCTGTAGTGTACAAAAAAAGTCTTGTCGCAGAATTTGGGTCTATTAAATAACTGCACTTACAAAGGGAACCCTGTGAAAAATACACGCCAATCAGCTCTACACATGTAGTAGGAGTGGCATAAGATTAATGTTAATGAGGGCAGCAATGACGCATGTCCAAGTTTCTTAGAATTTAAAAAAAAATTTAGATTTGAAAATTTAAAAACCTAAAATATTATGAATTATAAAAAAAATCATAAGAATGAGCATCGTTCTTGATTCGGAAAAGAAAGTTGACATTTGATCTTTGGGGCAATGGTGAAGACTGTTTTTAAAACCGGTCTTAACGTGGATTTTCCATATTTAACTATTTTCACGACAGCAGACATTTGCAACTAAACATTAAGGCCAGGACAAATTTAACGTGGACATTTTAGGCTACTCCCGTCTTGTGACGGGTTATTTAATAATTCGGTCTGATATTAGGATAAAGTATTAACTAATCATTTTTCAGCTTCACTAACTATAATGAACAATTGTTCCAGCTCTGAATTTATGTTTTGTTGTAAAGTATTAGCAAAAATGGTATTGCACAAAGGATTGCGACGGAGGCACTCCACCTCGAGCTTTCCAATTGCACTAATCACTTCCTTCGACAATCCCTGCAACAGCATTTCGTAAGGTGGCGTTTGACTTTTGGCGATCATTTGTTGTGCCTTTTTCACATCGTCACACCTGCATTGTTGACTGGAATCCCCCTTGTGGTAAAAATGTTTGGATTATAAAAATCAAAATATAAAACTTTGGATATAATTACTTTGTTTTGAAGACTAAATCCGGTTTTTCACAGACATAATTGATTTATTAATCTTTCTTTATGCACCGTTTTGAAATCAGTGCAATATGTCAAATAGTTTTGTCTAGATTTGAACTTACCTTTACGATTGCCACTCCAAAGGCAATTAAAAAAATTGTGATAAAACGCATTTTGGAACTTTTTCTCGGATTTTTTTTTTATATAATTCTAAGTTGATGTTAATTTTACTAATGAAATTGGTTTTTATAACGACTGCAGCGTTTGCGTATCAAACTGTACATCTCACTTTTAGACACGGCTGTTTGCCTCGTGTAGCACGTACAGTTTGACACTAATGTATTGAAAAGATTCCACACTTTGAATGCATCATCATTTATATTCAACTAATTTAAGCATTTGCTTGTGAGTTTATGTATTGTAAATGTGGATGTGCAACTATTCGACAACGTGAGTAAAGAAATACACAATTTACATTATGGATTCCATGTAGTCAGTGACACGATTACGGCTTTTGTATTTTTAATATAAAGTTTTTCTGCGTCGTGCTTTTTCTAAAATTAGAATAAAAACATCAATAATTTCTTCGACGTGTCAAACGGGGTTTTTTGAATTCTTTCAAGCCTAAAATTGAAAGAAGTAATCTTCACCCCCCAATTATTTGATGCAATTGCAAAGCACTCCATTAGTCGTGCATTTTAAGTGCAGGAATTTACTTTTGTTTAATTGAATATGGAAAAACGCCAGATTTTTGCTTTAAAAAAATTTAATTCGCTAAAGTCAAGCCAAAATAGTTGCATAATTGTTGTGTACACCTCATTTACAGATAAGCCGTTGCAAGAACCTAACTTAAGTACCGCATTGTACTGATATCAACATACTTTATTGCGAACGTAGAAAAATCCAAATTTTTCTAATTCAAATCTAGCAAAAACCAAAAAAAAATTTTTTTTCTTTTTTGGGGGTTTGCAGTAATTTTGGGGTTATCTAAATATGGCGGATGGGTCGGGGTCACCCAGGTTGTTGAAACATCATAACTTTTTGTTTCTTACAAAACTAGCAAAAACCCAAAGAATCCAATTTTCCAGTTTTGGGGGTCATTTAGAGGGTTATCGTACTAAAGATGAAGGGTTTGAGATAATTTTAGTTCTTAAAACCATCATAACTTTACGTTTTAAGCAAAACTAGCAAAACTCTGAAAAATCAATTTTTTCCAATTGAATGGATTACGAGTTTTTGATCTTCGAGTTTGACCTCCCCTTTGACACCGACCACCTATTGCAGAAAACAAACTCGGAAAAAGTCAACGCGTTTTAGGTTTTAGAGTTGGTGCAACCAGACCTACAGACGGACGAACAGACTTACAAGACATTCCCATAAAGTATATTACGGTACTTAATAAAATTATTCAAATTCTTAAGCGATCACTGTCAGTTGCCAAGCTTTGGAATACTATTACAGTCAGCATCAATTGTAAAACGTGATTTTGTATTAAGTAGTTGCATAATTGTTGTGCAGTACTTTCCTTAACAAAGATATAGCAGTTGAATTGCTTAATTATTTTTTTATAAGCCTTGAGTGCTACTATCCGTCAAACTCTCATGATATCTAGGTTAATTTTCGACTGGAAAACGTAGTGCGACTTATTACACGTCTTATCGTAAAGGTCAAAAATAATGAGTCACATTTTTTTGTTCTAATACCATTGTAAATTTGTTTTAAAGTTTTATTAAGCAATAAAGTTTTAAAGTTAAAATAGCAATGATATTTCTAGAATAAATATTATTAAGAAAAAATTTACAAGGTCGGCTGCAATTCAACACTTGGAATTGGTTTAATATGCTAGGAATACAACAATTAGCCAGACTAAATATTACTTATAATTAACTAGGGGTAACTAACTATATACAGTAAACACCGTATATACCGAAATTTTTTTACAGAGACAACAACAATACTTCGTAATGATATAGAGTTCTGGAATTGTTGTGGCGAAAGCTTCAACTAAACTATATAAAAGATATTTTTATTAAAATTCTAAGACATGGTTTTTGCAAAACTTGACAGAAACTTGCAAAACATGTTCTTGATTTTTGTTCAACAAAACTTCAGTCAGAAGTCATATTTTAATATTGAGTCTTTGAGTGATACATAATACATTAACTTAATAAATTTCTAGGTATAAATAAATGAGTTTTTAATACGTAAAACAACAGTGTTAATATATTCATCTGTTGAATGTAAAAAAATCAATAAATTTCTAGTTTACAAGAAAAAGGCCTGTCGCAAAATTTGAATAGACGATTTACATAACGGAGTTTACAAAAAAAAAACTACATGAGTAAATAGTCTCCAATAAGCTCTGTCGTTCTGCTAGGAATGATTGTGTTCAAATGGAATTCCTGCCAAATGGCCAAATTTCAAACGCAATGACCTTGATTTACAGTTCGTTTATAATTGCCTCGTGTAAAAAAATCCAAAACTTGAATCACTGGCTGAGCCCATTTTTCGACTGTCATTTGCACCGCGTGCCCTTTAGATGGCTGTGTCTGACGCATATTCTGTTGCTACCGCCGAAATTTCCAAAATATACAAATTATCGAACAGCTTTCCCATTGCCTACCTCACTAGTCAATTTTTTCAATCAGATGGAGCATGCGGTGACGTAGAATAGCTACCCAGGAGAATGGCGAAATACATCGAAGTGGACAATACTTCCTACTCTTTACGTAGGCCGATTTTAATGATGTTTTTGGTTAGTTATAGGATATGTCATTGTATAGTTAGTATCCTAACAAGTCCTTCCTAGAACGAGAGTCACTTGAGGGACCACTTATTTTAAGTTTCACTATTTTTTTCAGAATTCTTTAATGTCGGTCATGCGTTTCTAGTGCCTAATAGTGTAGCTCTTTTCTTTAGGCCGGCTGAAAACGTAGACGCATTTCTGTATCTTTGTTTCTAGCCTGCGCAGTCAGAAAACATGGAAATGATCCAAAAAGGTTTCACAATAACCTTGTAAAAATTCAGGAAGCTAACTCCATTTGCATAGATGTATGCTAATGAGTCATTCCTTCCGTATTCCTACCCACTCCCTTACATGTTGACCTTACCTTACATGACCGTTTATCTTGCATTATATTCCTATTTTCAATTTTTCAAATTTTACCAATATAAGTTAGGAAGCAATATTTGAGCGTATTTTATCATAAAATTTTAGAGTCTGTTAAAAAGTACTTATTTATATGTGCGACAAGCAATTATGTTTTTAAAAATTTGATTCTTATGTTTTTCAGTTTGGACTGCAATAGATTGCGATCTTAACACCGTGGCTACTTGTTTTGGTCGTTCTAGTAACCGGGTTTCAAGAGTTTTATGACATCGGACATCACTGCACCGACGCCGGTTGCGTTATTAAAGTCGTTTGCCGAAATGAGGGAGCTACACTACACAATTTATACTCCGGGGACTGTTGGACACATTTTTAAATATGACACAGAAATGAGAGTGTTCAGCTATTATACATAACTCGCAAAAATGTATAGCAAGGCGATGCAAAGACGCGAGTACTGGCATACTGTAAGTAAAAAATATGTAATTATGCCTTTGCTTTTTTGAAAATAATTTCGAGATTTCGACTCTACCAATCAACTTTTTGAGACATTTTTATTTAAAAAATTTCCGTTAGCAAGCTTTGGGCCTACCAAACACAACAAAAAAATTTTTTTTTTTTTTGGTTTTTAAAGTTTTAAATGTTTTTTTTTTCAGAAGGAGGCGGCAAAGCAAAGCTGATCGCCGATATATATCGAGAAGCAATGAAAGTGCTTTCAAAAATACTATCAGTTGAAAAATTGAAAATTGGGTGGACCCGCGAATTCCAGTTAGACTAGTTCTTTGGGAATAGCGACGCATTGGATTTCGATAGAACTAAAACTGAAGGAAATCAACTTTGAGCGTAGCACTCCATTTGAAAAGTAGACGATGGAAAGGCCTGTCTTGATAACAGACAACATTGCAACCACAGTCATAATATATGCTTCCCTAATACTATTCCTGTTTTTTACCTTAATGTACAAACACGTTAAGTTAATACTAGTATTGAGTAAAGCAACCAGGTAACAAAGCAACCTCGTATAATTTTTTCAACAAATAGTCACGCTTTCTTACAAAGTCTCGCGAAATCAATAAAATTTAATATTTATAATAAAATATATTTTACGCTCTATTTTCAAAACCATAAGTTACACTATCTACCAAATATACACGCCAAGAGCATAAATGCATCACAACTAGAAATGACGTCATGGCTTCGCTCATTGTATATATAAAAGCGCTATTTGTAATAGCCGTACTTAGATATGTAAGTGTCCAAAAATGGGACAATGCAAACTTACAAAGTAATTTTAGGAAAGAGTACTGCATTAGGACGGGTGTGTTTTGCTAGTTGTCATATAATAGTTCAAAAGTTGTGAAGTGTTGCGCAAGGCTCGATTTATAAGGACACCGGTTCGAACTCAACTATTTTCACATTTTTTTAAAAGTATTTTTTTTTGAACAATTACGTTTTTTAATTAGCTTTTCGCTACTTTAACAAAAAAGCGAAAAGCTCTAACCTTAAGTAGTTTTTTGAAATGGAAAAGAGCTAATAAGCTTGTTAAGGTTAGTACATTAACTTAAGCCTAAAACTACAATAAGCTTTTCTAACAGGCTCGTCAAAAAACCGCAGTACCCTCAAGGCTACCCTCTTCAACCTTTTTTGCTCGAATTTTATTTGTGAGTGTTTTTAAAATCATTTTAAAAATGAAATCGCAGCTCTTAAATGTGCTTATGTGCTAGCACTAGCTCGTTTGGATTTTTACATCATTTACCGTGTCTGATATTAAACATTTGAACACTTTGAAACCACGACGTATATTTCAGAGCTTTTCTGGATATATTGAACTGCAGAAAATGAGGGGTTTACCTTCGCCGTTTGCGAGTGAGGGTAAACGCGAAATATGCTCTGTTTTTCCATTTTACTCCATTTCTTCCCAGTTTGAATTTTTGAAATTGTAGCCGAAGTCAAGTAGAACGAGTCGAGTAAAAGTACAACCTAGGTCTGCAGCCGATAGTCTGTAATTAGCGATAAGGACGATATTTTCTGCTCTTGAATTTGTGACCACAATTGAGTCTAAAGTCAGAACAAAAAACGAGGCTTCCGAAGCAAAGAAATTACTCAATACAGGCTACTTTCTGTTTTTATTACTCCTATGTCATGTATTTCTGCTACGCATTTGCATAAAAATTAAGCAGAATATTACCACAAATTATTCCTATTCTTAATGTACTGTAAATAATATAAATTGTGTCTGATATGTATGACATTGACTTTATTTTGCGTTCTGTAAATGTATCTTCTATTTAAAAAAATAACTAAACTCTACACGGTAATTATTCTAAGGCAAATGCAATTAACATCAACATTATACATAAATTAATGTAAGCAATTAAATAATTAATGCTTCAACCTGGGCAAAACAATTCACGTAATTATTTGCCTTTCATTATTATTTTTTACTTATTTTGAATCTAATTATATGTTATTAAAAATAAGACATTTACTATGGTGAATAGACGAACCTATTTTTGGAACAATTTCTACAGTGAAACTAAAGTGTATGTGACAATGCTGAGCATAAATCCAATGTTGGCAATTTTTGTGCTTCGTTTGTAGCAGAAAAATTTATTTCTCCAACAAGCGGGGCGGGACACTTGAAGTGAGAATGTTGAAAAAAATGTTCTCTTGTAAGCAAGTTGATTCTGTAGAAATGTGTGAAATCGTTTGTTTATGTTTATCGATGTTTCATATATAGATGCCATTGCAGATGTAGTTTGTAAGTCAATAAAGATCAAGACGGTTGCAAATAGTGGTGGAGTAAGGACAATCCAGTAGCTTAAGACGTGTGAAGTTCTCACGCTCGCAAAGACGCTAATTACAATTGAAGACTTCCACAACAGCTGAACGTGAATGTAAATGCTGATGCGGTCCCACCAGTTGCAAACTATGCCAATGCAGTTCATAGTCTGACGAAATTGTTTTGGAGACACGAGGTAGGTTCTCCTGTAAAACATATCATGTAAATTGAGAAATGAACGTATAATACATAACAAAAGAGTAACGTTTTACAAACACTTTACAAAGGTATTTGTAAATTATAAAAGTTTTTGGAGCATTATTGGTTCCACCTTCACTTTTTAGGAAAAATGGTAAAACACAGAAAACACATTTTAACAGCAAAACCTATTTGTTGCTTTTGTTGAGTCCGCCTGTGCGCATATGTTATTTAGGCTTTTTTTCCTTACGCATTTTGAAAATCTTGTGTACACATATATCTATACTATATACTACATGATATAAACGATTAATTGATAGATAAATTTACCGACATTGCTCCATCCAAAATAATGTTGTCCGTAGATGTATATATGCAAAAGCTGACAAGGCAATAAATAGAAACGTAGAGCTCAAAAGCAGGTAAGTTTCGTAAACCAACATGAAAGCAAAAACGTAAACGTTTTTCCAACTTGACGGTACAATTGAGTAAATATAGTTGGGATTATTGTGCAGAATAGGAAACATTATGCAGCAGCATACAGCTGTGAAATACAGCACATTTATTGCAAACTTGACAAATTTGTCCGTTGGCTGAGTCCTTGGTTGCCCTGATCCTAGTTTCGCAAAAACTAGAAAGTTAAAATAAAAGTTAAATTAAATTGTTAAATTAGAGCAGATCAAACACAAACCACGTTTTGAGTTTTATTTAAACGCGATTGTTTGTTTTGCAGAACGTAAAACGAAAAAAAAATATGACGAGCTTAATGGGTTCATAATAATTAGAATAACACTGTGCATTATTTGAGAAGGTAGAGTGATCTACTTTATAATAGTGCAATTACTGATTTACCATAATGTTTGTTGAAACTTTTTATGGCACTGTACCAGGATACATATTCATTTGATCTTTTGAATAGAACCAATTGTACTACCGAATTCATGTAGTGAACGAGAAGGTAATACAAATGAGTAATTAGTTGAGGAGCCAATTTGTTCCAGCTGGAGCCTTTGTAGTCATAGGCGAATCCGGGTAGTAGCCGAGTGACAGTAAAGGTCAAATAGATACCAGAAACAAGGCTATTAGTAAGTGCAAAGTAGAGTTTGACCTTTGACTTTGTCACACAGAATGAATTGGACTTTCCACTCCAGTCAAGTGGAATGAACATAACAAAACAACCGAATTGAAGCAATTGCTCAATCACTTTCTGCTCGACGACTGTTAGCATTTCGATGGATGCCAAATTACTAAGTTCACAAAAAGAGGGAACTGACTGGTTAAATGCGGCGGACAATAATAACACCAGTTTTTTTTTAATATTAGGAATTAGATCATGTTACTCTGTTGTTGCACTTAAGTAATAGGTTAGCAATAATTATTATTAATAGCAGGTTACCAATTAGAAGGAAAACATTGTTTGAGTAAAGCTATGTGAATTAAGGTATCTGCCCATTCTATTCTTTCTTTTCATATGAAATTAAGGTGGAATCTAAAACATGGGGCTTTTATTTTTAGCTGTCAACTAATCTTTAAGCAAATTGAACAAAAATAGCGAGGAGAGTACGCCAATTTTGTCGTCCATATTAAATTTGTTTGTAGGAGTTGGCAAGTCAATTTTTAAATTAATTAGTCAGTGCACACAGCAGCTTTACCAAACATGACGTGTCAAAAATCCAGAACAGAAAATTTACTAATTTTTTTTTGATGCTATTTGACATTTGCCTATGGCCTGGTCAACATATGCTCAACTTATGATTCTGTGTGCGAGTGAGTGGGGGAGGGTGGTCTGGCCTGTGAGTTGACTAGGAAGTTGCGAGGACTGAAACT
>JAQFYP010003515.1:0-10795 GCA_034694865.1 Bilobella braunerae
CCGCTGTCCACAGTGCCCCTTCCAGGCCGTTTATGCGTCAACCATCAAGGACCACGCACGGTGTCACGGTGAGAGGGGTTTCAAGTGCGACATCGAACGGTGCGGCAAGAGTTTTCATCGTAAGAGGACGCTTAAGGCGCACCAGGGCAAGGTGCACGGTTTGGCGGAGCCCAAGCACTCGTGCTTGCTCTGTGACCGTTCCTTCCACACACAATACGAGCTTCGGGTCCACCAGGAGTTCCACGGTGCCTTGCGACCATACATCTGTGAACAGTGCTCAGCGGCCTTCAAAACCGTGCGTACTTTGCAACAGCACGCGTGCGTTCACCAGAAAACCGTTGGAGCGAGAACGAATGTCAAGTTGCGGAAACCGAGAAAATCGAGGTTAACGGATTGTCGACTTTTACAGAAAACCGATATTAAATCGAAATAAAAACTACGAAAACGATTTTTTGTTTTCTTAAAAAGTAATTTTTAAAATTGTTTGTTTTTATTTAGAGATTTCGATGAGTTTGATTTTTCTTTTAGATTACTAATTTTATTTTATTTTTAGATTTTTAATTTTAATTCTTTAACAGTTTGTGAAAACACGCTATTAAACAATTTATTTAAAAAAGTCGTTTTTTTTTTCAACAACATTTTTTTTACACAAAACTGAGGGATTATTCGGCTGTACAAAATATAAAGCTTTTTTTAATCATGAATTTTTTAAAATTTTGAACAAAAAATTCTGTATAAAAGAATTAAAACATGATTGATAGAATTTGGAAAAAAAAAATAGAATATTCGAGGGAGTTTTACCTGTAGAAATGACACTTTAAATACAATGAGACGTTGATTGGAGCAATGACACCTAAACATCACTTAATTCCAGGTAAAGAGCCTCGAAACATTTGGTTTAGAGGACTTGGAAGTAAAGTGAACAAAATTTTTGAAATTTTGAAAAACTTTTTGGAAACTTTGATTTGAGATTTGAAAACTGAAAATTTGAATTTGAAAAGAATTTTTGAATGTATTTCTTTTGAAACTATTTGAACGCAATGATTCGGCTTCTGTTTGGTGACGATTCATTTTTTTTTTGGTAAGGGGAGACTGGAAGGGACACAAAAGGGAAGCGATGACACAAGAGTGACACAAGGCCTCAGTGTGTCACCTGCTCTGTCCACCAGGTAAATTGTTAATAATTTACAAATTAGCATAGCTAAATAACCAATTAAGTGAAATTCGACTAATTGGAACTTTTCGAAACGTTTCGGTTTCAGGCTGGAGAGCGATTTGGTGTCAAGGTTAGCTCAAGGGGACACAAAAGAGGAGGCGGAGCTTAATGCTGGATTTGATGAGGAGCCAATGAGATTAGACTTCGTCGATGAGCAGCCAATGGGAGAAGACTTCGCAAACGAATCGCGATTGAACGAGCAAGATTCCCGTAATTTCGAAAACGAGAATTCAAATATGGAAAAGTCAAAATTTGAAAAACTTGTCCAGTATTCTTCAAAATCAGGTCAAAATTCAAAGGAACAAAAAACGAAGAAGCGTGAACGTCACAAGCGCGCCGCCCCGCCCCAAATCGCTGTTTCAGCGTGTTCTTTCTGTTCGAAGCGCTACTCGTCCAGCGATGAAGTGGCGCAGCATGAGCTCCTCCATGCCTCCAACATCGCTGATCCCTTCTTCTGCGTCCTGTGTCCGGCACAGTGCACCAGCGTCGTTGACCTGCGCGGTCACGTGATCAGCGATCACGAGCACGGTCTCGTCTTCAGATGCCACCAGTGTCTGGCCTTGTTCAAAACGGAGAAGCAACGGCGCCACCACCTCAAGGCCGTGCACTTCGTGGGCGTCCAAAAATCGCTCCTCCGCTGTCCACAGTGCCCCTTCCAGGCCGTTTATGCCTCCATCATGCGGAAACACGCACGGCGTCACGGTGAGAGGGCCTTCAAGTGCGACAAGAGTTTTCATCGCAAGTACACGCTGAAGGCGCACCAGGACACGGTGCACGGTTTGGCGGAGCCCAAACACTCGTGCTTGCTCTGTGACCGTTCCTTCCACAGACGGTCCGATCTTGGTCTCCACCAGAAGTGCCACGGTGCTCTGCGACCCTACATCTGTGAACAGTGCTCAGCGGCCTTCAAAACCGTGCAAACTCTGCAACTGCACATGCGCGTTCACCAGAAAACCGTGGGAGCGAAAACGAATGTCAAGTTGCGGAAACCGAGAAAATCGAGGTTAACGGATTGTCGACTTTTACAGAAAGAACTCGACTCGACTCGATATTGACTCGAAATAAAAACAACAATTTTTTGTTCAGATTTTTTAATTTCTAAAAAAGTATTTCAAAATTAGCTTTTCTTATTTAAAAATTTATATGAGTTGGATTTTTTTTTAGATTTTAAAATTTAACACTTTACCAGACAAAAACCCGTTATCAAACTCAAATAATTTGAACATTTAGTATATTTTTAATGAGATTTTTACAGTGTACAAAATTAAGGTTTTTATTCTTAGACAAAAAACGAGTTTCATGAATTTTTTCAAAATTTTGAACAAATTCTAAAAATAAAAATGACGTTTGAAAATAAAATGGAATACTTGTAGAAAGCATAATTCGAATACAATGAGACTTTAATTGGAGCAATGACACCTGTAATTCACTTAATTCCAATTAATTAATTTCACTTTCACCAATTCACATTCACAAACCACCACCACGTGAAAAACATGGTGTTCGGAAGAGTAAAGAGACATTTGTAGCAGAAAGAAATGTAGAGAAATCTATAAATTCTGGCTTTCAAAAGAAAATCAAAAATCTGTTTCTTAAAAATTCAAATTGTTTTTTTGTTGTCTAAAAAATCAAAGACATTATTTTTCATTCTAATTCAAACTTTCAAACTACTAATTTTTGGTTACATGATTTTTGAGATGATAATGATTTTTTGAGATGACATTGATTGAGTGACATTTTTAGTGATTTTTTTTATGCAATAACGAATTTCAATGTGAAACTATTATGCTTGCTTGTACGTCATCTTAATTTAAAATACACAAATGAACTAAGCTCAAAAGCTCTAAACACAGTTGAAATTCAAGGAAGTTGTTGAAAATTTTAAAACTATAAATTTTCGATTTCTAAATTTTTTTTTTGCCAACTTGTATAGGTAGGAGGTACTACAATTGGTCATCAACTGGCTCAAATTTCTGTTTGAGAAGAAAGCCCCCTTTACATTGTACTTCATTGAAGGAACGCTGATTACCGCCATTAAAAACGTTGCTTTTTTTAAAATTTCTAACTACTAAAGTTCATGAAGAATATGCAATTTTGAATTTTTTGAAAAATTCTCTGAAGTCTAAAATAATAAATAGATAAATAAAAATAATGTAACAAAAACGAGCCGGTTTGCAAGTGAAATACCTGAAAACCTAGATTTTGCATGCCTTCAATTTTGGGGAATTTTATTCCGGAGACTAACTCCTTTTTGTACATCTTTTCCGATGTCTCAGTTTTGTTTCCAAACATTTCGAAAAATTTCTTAAAAAAATCGTCAAGCACTGCTCGTAGAAGATGGAGTAGGGGAACACTTTGTGCAAAGTGCATTTCGTGCCTAAAAATTGAAAACGATTTTCTTTTCAAAGAAATGTAATTATTCGTTCAAAATTTCGAAGGTTTTCTAAAATTTGCATAAATCTTACGCTTAAATCAACGCCGGACAATATTTTTGTAAATGATGACACAAATTTCCCTAGTGTTTTGGAATAGTTCGTTTGTGTTGTATTTGTATTTATTTGTAAACCAAAATTTTAGAACTTAAAAAAAAAATGAGAGCTAATTTCAGTTTTTTAAACTAAGTATTTTTTAGAACGAGTATGAAGTCGATTTGAAGAATAATTTTCAAATCTTACTCTAATACTACATATAGTTTAGGTTTGACTGGGTTTGATTATGCAACACACATACATGCCTCAATTGGTCGAGGATTTTGTGATTTACATTGTCATTGGTCGAAATATTTGTGATTTCGATTTCAATTTGCTGAAAATGTTTGACCTTTGTTAAGGGCTCTCTAATGAAGTTGATTTTCAGCGTTTTGGTATTACCAAAGAAATTTTGTATTCAATTTTCAGTCTGTTGTGAAAATTTTAGTAAAAAATTGACTAGGATTTTGAAAAAAAAGAGGCTTAATTATCTGAAAATTTCTTGTTGGACTAATTACTTGTTTTTTTAAATATAAAAAAGGTTTGGGGATCCCTGCAAAGTACGTACTACGTTTGTTTTGAAAAATTAAATAAATTTAAAGTTCCTGTTTTTAGAAAATTTGCATCCCAAAGTCATTCAAACACCTTTAAACACACCCTACTTCAATTTCAGTCAAGCAGTCGGGTAGTTCCTCGAAATATCATATTCAGAATCTTGTTTGGAATTTTAAATTAATTAGGTTTTATGATTATTGTTTTAAAACGTGTTTTAAAAATAAGTTTAGCTTACATTAATAACAAAGTTTTTTTGCTTGCAAAGTCTTGTTAATAAATATATATTTTTGTTTTATAAATTAGATCAGTGTTGAGATGAAACTTGTAAAAATTTAGGAGGGAGGGAAGATGTCCAAGGAGAGTTTCTTGGTGACCTCGTTGACCGTGTTTTCCATGACCTTTGTGTATACCTTGAGGCTCTTGTTGACTGTCCGTGCCTGTGAAGACGGAGATGCCGATGTGGACCAAGCTGTCACTCGCCCTGTCCAGGCGTGTCACCTTCTCCGAAATCGTGAACTCGCGTGTCAAGTGGGTGCAGAACTCTACTCTACTCCAATGCCCACCGCCTGAAACACAGCTTTTTAGAATTTGGAACTAGAATTTAGAACAAATTTTTCTAATTTAGAACCAATTTTTAGAGTTTAGACCTTTGTAGAATTTAGAACAAATTTTTAGAGTTCAGAACAAATTTTTAGAATTTAGAGCAAATTTTTGAGAAGAAAGCCCCCTTTACATTGTACTTCATTGAAGGAACGCTGATTACCGCCATTAAAAACGCTTTTTTTTTTTAATTTCTAACTACTAAAGTTCATGAAGAATATGCAATTTTGAATTTTTTGAAAAATTCTCTGAAGTCTAAAATAATAAATAGATAGATAAAAATAATGTAACAAAAACGAGCCGGTTTGCAAGTGAAATACCTGAAATTTGTAATTGGAATTAATAATTAATTGTAATGTAATTTGGACGTGACAATAGAAAACGCATAAAGTGGCTCGACAAAACTGGTGCATGAAATCTTATGCATGTTGACCATGGCTCATTTACGCTCGATATTTATATAGCATACAATATTTCTTTATAAAATCCGATGTTGTTAGTGCTCATAAGCAATATCTGTATGAAATTATTGCAAATCATGTAGAAATACAATGAAAATTCAATATTAAAATTTCAGCTAATAATTAAATCACATGCGCGTTTATCAATACAATAAATTGCATATTATTTGCGAAATTAATTGTTTCACTAAAGCGCGGTGTTTTTTATGTTAAACACTGTTGTTTTGGATTCAGCTAATTTTCGGTTGATTTGTTGCGGTAAGGTTGAATTGCAATATTTTGAAGCCCACGTTTTCACTTTAGAAATTAAAGAAATTTGCTTTGAAATGGGTAAAGGATAAATCCGACGGATTATCCATTTGGATAGGATAATTTGAAACGGATTGGACAGGAGCGGATGGATAAATTTTCGTCACGGATTGACGGGTACGGATATATTTTTGGCGAAACGGATTGGATTCGGATGGATAGGATATCTGTTTTGGTGTATCCGTCCCACCTCTACTTGACGTTGGTTTAATTTTTTTTCAATTTTTTTTTCAACTCATCACTATTTTGGGTTATCGAAATTTTGAGAAATCTGAATTATTTTGGATTCCTCAAAATGTCGAGTAACTGTAAATTTCTTGTTTTTGGGGTGATCGAATTTGTCGATGACGTCATTTTTGGAGTTGACAACTTTTTTGTCATCAAAATTTTTGGGTCATCGAATTATTCAATCACATCAAATCACATTTTCAAGTACTGCTCGTAGAACACGTAGTAGATCGAGTAGGGGAATACTTCGAGCGAAGTCGAATTTGTGCCTAAAATTTTGAATTTAATTTCAAATTTAAACCGAACGTTTAAAAAAAATTTGAATTAGAAATTTTTATACATTTTTGAAAAATCTTGCTTTTGTAAAATTTTCAAAAATCTCACACTAACATCAACGCCGAACATTTTTAAAAAGTGTTAACAAGTTCTATCTCATGTTCAGGATAGTTTGGCTTCAAGATACTTTTGGAAATTTGAAAAAAATTAGTTTAGTTTATTTAAGTTTTTTTTTAAAACAAACATAAAGTAGATTTAAATTTTTATTTCGAAAACGTGCTCTAAAATAATTAAACAAATAAAAGATTGAAGTAGTGTGTTAGGAATAAGATAACTTAGGTGGCAATTAGTTGAAAATTCGATTACAATTTTATCAAAAAATTTGAGATTTTCATTGTGATTGGTTGGAAAATTCTGCGATTATAATCGTGATTGGTCGAAAAATCCTGCGTTTTCGATTGGCTGAAAATATCTTATCTTGGTTAAAGGGTCCTGGTGAGGTTGGCGGAGAGGGCCCTTGCCTCCTCCATGGCCTCGATGTAGTCCTTGGATGTTTTGAGAATGGTGTGGTATGTCATGAAGTAGGATGCCACAGGGTCGGCACTAAATGGAAAATGAAAACACGGTTTTCAAAATTTCAAAAAAAAAATTCAAATTTTTCAATTTTTAAAAAGTTTTTCAAATTTTTTCCATTTTAAAAAAGTTTTTCAAATTTTTTCCATTTTCAATTTTTTTTTAAAAACTTGTCTTAAAATTTTAAGCAGATTTTGAAGCCTATGCAAATGTTGTTTATGTTAAAATTATTTAAATCGTGGATGATTTTCCAGGCGGAACGAAGTTTACGGTGAACGTGGAAAATTCTGGTTTAAAAAGAACATGATTTAAAAAAAATTCTTTAGAAACATTTTTGGAAAAGTTGAATTGAAAGCGGTTCTAAATCAAGCGCTACGTCCAGCGTCGTGAAAGCACGTGGAAGTGGAGAGATACTGGATTCTGCAGAGAATCTCGAGGCAAATAATCGGGAGAGCGTTAATGCTAAACTATGCTAATTTAAATTTTTATTAATTAACTAATTGTGCTTCTAAAGCTAGTTTAATTAGTTCAACTTAAATGTCGCTTAACAATTAATTCGTCACACGGCTAGGGTTTTCATTTAACATTTCATTGCATTCAGCTAGTTCAAATAATTTGAAAAAGTTTACTCGTGAATACTATTTAGCCTTTTTTTTTTTTTAGAAAACTGTCAGATTTCTGAAATTTCGATTTTCTGAAGAAAAAAAAAATGCTTGTTCTGTACTAATTCTTTAAAAATCTCGTTTTTTTTTCACTACATTTAAATATGTTTTTTTTTACTCAAATATTTTTACGAACTCAATTTCGCTCCGTCAGAGGTGCTGGAAGCGCTGAATCGACTCCTGGATTATAACGGGCAGTTGTTCATTGCCGAAACGGGCCAGACCGTGGCGGCGCATTCACGGTTCATGCACCTCGGTATCCACGGCACCATGTAAGAAGATTATTGGAATGCTGCGCGAACTGCAGGTCAAAAGCGCGTTTCATAATAAAAACAAAACTAAAGCGATTTTTGACTAACAAGTTGCAAAAATCAGCGATTGGGCTGAAAGAAGAGCCAAATTATTTTAACTGGAGGGGAATTATCATTCAGAGAGGTCAAAGGTAATCAATACAATTGACCCAGGTTTTATACATCATCGCGATGACAGGATGTATATTCCAACTAGAAAATACGGATTTGCCTCAATTGCGCTTCAAAATTTTGAAATCGACGCTGAATTTGAACAATTCTTTGAAATTAGATGAGGCGAAAAGCGTCTGCAGCGCTGGAAGGTGAGCAAGGCAAGGTTTTGCGATTGTTGAAATGAGAATGATTTTTGAGATGAAAATATTTTTTTGACAAACTTTATATTTTGCAATAACGAATTTTCAGGTGAAATTTGCTTGCTTGTACGTCATCTGAATATAAATTCACAAATGAACGTCAAAAGCTCAAAGTACAGTTGGAGTTCTAGCAAGTTGAAGTTAATTTTGGAACCATAAAAATAAACAAAAAATTTCAAATTTTCGAATCCTAAAATTTGCTTTGCCAACTTGTATAGGTTGGAAAGCGAAACGTAAAATTTTCCGTACTTGAAACCGTTAAGTCGGAAACTAAGACGCCGGGCCACCATTCAGTTTGATCTCGCACGGTTTCTCTGAGGTAAAATTTTGATTTAAGTGGTTAATTACAATTAGTTAATTTTAATTAACTAATTGGCTAAAAAAAACTCGGTGTATTTTAGCGCTCAATTTTGATGTAAGAAAAAACAGACTTTCTGAAGTTCTAAAATCACTGGAAGTTACACAAACGAAAGCGGACATTGTGCTCTTCCAAGAGGCCTATGCTCTCTCCATCAACTCTTTTTTACTACAGGTAGTTAATTGGCAATTAAGTAATTAATCAACCTAACTAACTTTAATTGTCTAATTAATTAGTTGGGAATCATTGTTAGAGCATAAAGTGCAGTAGGTACACGCCGGTCCTAAATAAACAATAAAAATATCTGGCTTTACTGTATACTTTAGCTATGTTTCCACGTAACTAAATATTTCAGTACGTTAGTGTTAGTCCATTCTGAGCTTAAAACCGTTGTCAACGGTGGACTCCACGGTGTCTTTATTCAGGAAGCCTTTATGTCGAAATATGTGAAAGGGGCCCTTGAAGGGTCTGACTTGTAATTGCTGCTGCGCTGCGGACAGAGTGGCTACAATTTACCAAGAAGCGACTTTCACTGTGGTGGACATGGATCGCTGCAGCAATTGGCTTAAGAAAGTATTTCATTCGGAGATTCAGCGCTGGAGCAACTCTCGCTTCAGAAGCAATTACTGGCCAGTGAGGCCCTTACGATCTGGAATGAAATGGGCTGGATGCCAATTTTTGGTATATATATATATATATATATATTTTTTTTTACAAAAGTAGTTTTTCCAAAATTTTTAAAAATTTCAAACGTCCTTTTTTAATATTGCGCACAAATTAGCCGTCCAATTTTTAACCAAAGTCATCAATCGTATTTTACTAAAACTTAAGTTGAGTTTGCCCGCGATTGAAAAATTCTGTTGTAAAAAAATATTAGTAAAGTTTATGAAATTATATTTTAAAAATATATGCAGTAACATTTACCGAATTCGGGTTAACAAAGCAGAATTTCGTTTTTTAAATGTGTTTTAAAAAAGTAAGTGATATGTTGCTCGTCACATTTAAGAAATGTAAATGACCTTACGCTTTTAAAATACTTGTTTCAAAAATAATTTTCAAAATTTTTGAACAACTACAAACGATTTTCTAAGCGGGGCGTACAAGTTTGTCGTTCATCTTTTAGCCAAAATTATCAGATTTAGTTTTGGAATGTTGAGTTTGTCCTGGTACTCGTGAATAATTAAATCACAGGTGTTTAGAAAAGTGTGATATTTCAAAAGTTTGTTTTGAAAAACATGCAGTCACATTTTCAAAATTATGTTTAAAAAAGATTTCGCGGTTATTTTAGAAATTCACTTTTTTTAAAAGTTGCAATGCTTGGACTGATTTAAAATTAAAAAAAGCCTAAGACAATCTAAATTACATGAATAGTTTTTAAAAAGAATTTTGTTCTAAAAATGATTTTCAAAATGATTTAAAAAAAATTAGAAATGTATTTTTAAAATAGTTCAAACGAGTTAGGTGTACAATTAAGCCAATGCTATTTTTAAAGTCAAGATGTTCATTCTGCAATATCTTAATAAGTGATAATTTTAAAATCTTCTTTTAAAAAAGTGTGTTAGAACTCGTGTCACATTAAATAAAATCCAAATTTTGAATTTACGCTTGAACAATCTTAAACTCTATTTTTCGAACAAGGTTGGACCAACAATGTCTTGTGTGACGTTGTTGTTGAAACTGACCTTTTAAGTAAAGTTTTACTGTTTAAATAAAGGTCGTCGAAAGGATTTTTTGTAGAAAAAGTGGAAAAGCAATTAATCGCCTTGATTTTTAAATGCTAATTTTTCATGATCATTTTCTTACATCTTAGTGAAGCAAAATTTCAGACTTTCTAAATTTAGAATATAGCCCTTTTTCAAATGTCATCTTGTTGGTTACTTAAAAAAATTATTTTAAACTGGAATAATTTTTCAGTTAAATGCTGATTGATACAGGATTGACTAGGATTTAGGATTGATTGATATTTTGTATTTCAAATGACTATATCCCAATTCTTGGTGTTAGATTGTGCCTCGCGTTTCGAATTTTCAAAATTTAGTACAAACATCCGTTTTTTTAATTGAATTTGAAAATTTGAAAGTTATATCTAAGGCACGCTATTTTTCAAAAAGCAAAACCATCTTAAAGTAATAGCAGCTTTTTTCTACATCGTTTAAGGACACAGTTCAAACAACAATTTTTGATGCGATCCTGTGATTTTTTTTAGATTTAAAAAGTTGTTTTAAAACAGATAAGCTCAAAACTAGAAATTGAAATTTTTAATTTTAAAAATTTGGTTCGAAAGACGTTTGGAACATTTTTGGATTCAACTGACAGAAATACTAAAACCGTTCAACGGAATCAATCAATCAGGGGCGGCATTCTCGCATCGGCTTAAACCAAAGCTAAGCACATTTTAATCGCGATTCAATTCTCGCGCAAGATA
>JAQFYP010003516.1:0-10791 GCA_034694865.1 Bilobella braunerae
TAGCGTTGGGGCTAGGCTGCGGTAGCGTGGGCCGCTAAGGGCCGGAGCTCAAGGGATGGATCCCACAGAACGCTTCATGGTGCATTGACGGATTTTCCTTAAAAATCGATCACAATTAAGTTAACGAGATGAAAAACTTGATTTTCTGGTCGTAAAACGAAATAAGGGCAAAATTGAACCGTAGATGCGAGTGCATAATGTATTTTCGTTTAAAAGAAAAAGTTTGGGCAAAAGTGAAAGTTTTGGGTTTTTGGAACAATAACGAAATTCTAAGAGAACGTAACGATTTAACGGATTTAAAGATAGAAAAACGAACGACATAATGTTTTGCTTATTTTCTAGAGGAAAGTTGGAAAAATACATTGAGTTTCTTTGAAAGTTGAAAAACTAAAGTGTAACTTTTACGTTTCTGGTCAGTTATTTGCTTAGTTTTCATTGGAAATTGTATTAAACTTGTAGAGTCAATAACGTACAGTACAATAACGCAATTGTGAATTAGAAATATAAAGTTTTCTTAGAGCAAAAACCAATTTTGCTATTTATTACAGTTACGGCACGGGGGGTTCAGAACGTACACACGGTACTTTTTCGTAACTTTTAGGTAAAATTTATAAAACCAAATGCTACTCTAAATTGAGACGTTTTATACAGTTTTAACGTTGATTTTTTTTTTAAAAATGACATTTTAAAGTGAAACTTGTGGCCTAAGAACAAAAAGTTACACAGAAGGAAAAAATTTTGTGACAATAATGAAACGTGTAAAATTTTCAAAGTACATTTTAAGAGTTAACGTTTAAAGACTAAACTAACAAAATTTAACTATACCCGTATTTTTCATAATTCATCCTCAATGGGTTAAATTCAGAAAGTAAGCCCAAGCGAACACATGCGTTGTTAACCGTTCATAAAGTTAAAATAAACATTGAAAGCATCCTGTTAAACAATTATTGCCCGTTAAGACGCACTCTGTTACATTTGCATTTCGTTTTAGCGAACCGTTACTCAAGTTTTTGCAGTTGCGTACATTAAGTAAAAAGAGAAACAGAGAACCGGAGCGATATCAGTTAATGGCATGAAAAATTATTTTAAAAATGTTCAAGTTTCAAAATAATTAAACACATTTTCTTTTTTTTTTGCGTGTAATCAGACATGAATTGAATTCAGCGTAAAGTTATGCGCAAATTTTTCTGCTGAAAGGAATTCAAGAACGTAAAAGCTTAATTTACCGCAAGATAGAGGAGTCCTAATTTTTGAGAATAATTATCAGGAAGTAAATTTACAAACGAACCAATTAAAATTTAATTTTTCTGTTTTTGCAAATTATCATTTTTTTTGAGGTTTTGGTTTAACCAGCATTTTTCTTTGATACCATTTAAATGACAAGGAAATTAATTACAAAGTCAATGTAACGTTTCCTTTAAATTAATAGAAGAACACTGGAAGTGGAAAACAGAAGATCTAAGTGTGAATCTGAATTGTGTAGAACGAATCAAAAGGATTTTTTATTGTGATCTGGTTCATTTCATTTCTTTCCAAGGTAAATAAAAATATGAATTATTTGTACGTAATTACAAACTATTTGAATGAAATGTGTGAAAATGGCTTTTAAAACGCAACATTAGAGTCTTGTCATCGGTATTTTAAGGAAGGGTTTTTAAGAAAATTAAAGTCATGCGCGTAGTAAACCGTCAAATCAGGGAAGTTTCAGTTCAGTTCCGGACATCATTCCTAATCGCATATTTCCTATAAATTTTCGTTGATAATTCAAGGAAGATGATTTATAAGGAAATAGCTAACTGTATGAATACAAAGTTCAAATGATGCGGTGGCAGAGCTAAAGAAATGTCAAGCATCTTAAGTCACAAATTTAAACTTCAACTTGGCCAGTTGAGGGGAATTGCAAAATAAATAGTTAAATAACGTTAAAGGGCGCAGACGAGAACTCATTGTAGTGGATTGAATAGTCTGCTACTCTTATTACGCATCCAGTTATGTATACACTTTGAAACTTGAGTTCGCGGGAAACCGTCGTTGCCAGTGATAATCAATAGCTGCCGGCGGGTATTTAATAATATTGCTACGGACCATCGCGAGTCTTTAAGGAGGGCCGCCAACAGGCTTTTTCGCATTCCTGATAAGGGACAATCTCAAATTTGAAATGAGGTGCACTTAGAAGTTCAATTTGAGTAGGGTTAATAGAAGTTTGAAGTAACTGGGGAATATTGCAGAACATGAAATGGCTGAGGTCAATCAGTGGACATTGTCATGTTTCTATAATTAAGACGTCTTGTAGACTACGAGATCTGAATGATTTTTCCCTTATGGCTTGGAGTGGCCTTGATCCAGTCGACTTCAAAATATTTGAAATATTTATAAATATTTAAAATGAAAATTTGTGGGATTATTTTGTTGAGTAAATATATAACCTGAGAAGAGCCTTTGCAGGGGTGTGTCAAGCTAGTCACGACCTCGAGCGATGCTCTCACATCGTTCCAAATATAATAATGATTCACAGTGCTCTGTATTTAAAAGCTGAATAAGCTAAATTGAGGAGAGTCAGTTCTGGAAAATTTGATTCGTGCCTCAGGTTAGGGAAATTTTGACCAATCGTTCAAGACAACTCGAAGAGCTGACCCATCTTATTATATGAACTTAAAGAAATTTAAGATGTGACATTTTAGTCATTATTAGAAGTCTACAAGGAGAGCCAGAGACAGTTAATTCCCTTGAGCGCACTCACGCTAAGGAAGCCCGAATTAAGTCAAGTCAGCGAGTAAATAAATAAGGATTTAAGTTCTGGGATCTTATTTTTGTGAAATTGAAATCGAAATTCAATGACATTTTTGGTAGAAATCTAATACCTCGTTGTCTCGGAGTGGTTCTAATATTTTGGGGAATTAAGGAAAAATAAGTTTTAGAAATCCATTAGGTTCAAGTAGTTTAAAGTTGAGCGCAATTTATATTTTCGTAGGCGCATTGCTTTGGGTTGAAAAAGCATAATTTATCCAAGGAATAACTCTAATTATTCACTTGTGAAAAAGGGCACGAAAAACTAAGAGCTAATGGTCGAAATCGAGGTAATTAGTGGTATAGCTTAATGGACGAGCTATTGTTGATGATGGGTTTTAGGATGATAAATTCGTGGATGAATTTAAATATTATGAAGCGTGCCTACCCAGAGATTCAATTCAAGATTAAAATTTCTGCTGCATTGCGACGTAAGACAGAATGTGAGCTCTAACTCACATATTAAGTAAATTACGAAAATTGATCCTCCCTAATTCAATTAAAATTCAAGTGTTAACGCTGTGCGCCACGTATAGCTAAACGTGTGCTGTTGCTATAGTAAAGTTTAGTGAACATGAAGTATACAAAGAGATGGAAAATAGTCTTTACGGAGTCAGAACATATTAATTGTTCAGTGTTAGTGATGAGTTGATTAATCGGAATAACGTGCGACTACAATAAATTGTTTATGGATAACAATGTCGCTTAAAGAGTAACTAATAACGTTGAACTTCCTTTATTAAAACTCCATATGTTACGAACATTTTTATTTTATTAATTAAATCCAACAAGTATAATAGAATTAGCGTTTCTATGTTGTTGATATTTTGACACTTCCTATTTATGAGATGAAATGCAATTTATATATCAAAAAAAAAAAACGTATGTTGGTTAAATGATTTTGAACGCAGAAATAAAGTTTTGATGATTTATTGAAATCTAGAAATAGCAAAAAGTTTAAGAAAAATTGCAGAGGCAGGAGGAGTGCTCGCTGTTGTTTGTTTTGTTGATACAGAACGTGGTGATTGGGCAGGGACATAAAGTGAAAGGTGTAAATGCTGAAGAAATGTGATAGGAACCAGCATGACAGGAATCTGGAAGTAAAACAAATATATATATTAATTCAATTTAATTATTATAACAGTAATCAATGATTGTTGGTTACTTTTGGGAACGATCTATTAGGAAGTAGATTATTTTTTTTTGAATCATGTGACAACAAAAATAATAATAACAAAATGATTGAATTACTTACAAGTCCACTCAGTCGGCGTTAGTCCACTTCAGTTTCCTCGTCGCTGGAAATACAGCCGTCACTCGAATCTTCATTCTCGTCCTCGGGGATGTAAAGTCCCCTTGCAATCAACCACCTTTTAAGGTCCTTCTGAGACTTTTCGCGGGGAACAGCCGCCATGACTGCCGCGTATTCGAGTTCAAAAGCAGCCCTCTGTGCAGCCGCTAATCGGGCAGATGGATACAAAGCCAGAAATGCCTGATGCGTCACTTTCATGATAAACGCGACGGAAGATTCGGTACACACTGCGTGTATTCGCGTATATTACACTGGAAATTGTTTTCCAGAGGGGAAAACAAATGCACAACTGGTCATGATCATCAATATCATGATTGATCAAAGCACAAAATAATCTCATTACGATTTCTTGTTTTTAGAAGAAAAGTGTGTGATGTTAATGCCGAAACGTTAACACGAGAGAGAGAATGATACATGAGTGGTGTTATGTTAAACAGAAGTTTAAACAAACTTCAGATTGTCACAAACCCAAGTTGTGGTTAATTAGGGGCAGTAGTTCCCTTGGCAGGAAAGACTAAGATAAATAATGTTTGAAGGGCAGCGTTAGTGATTGTTGTTAATGATAACCGCGAATTTTTTTTTTGAGGCGTGTTAGTAATTGAATTAAAATTGTCCATTTGTCGTAAGGGTCAAATCCGGGAATTTAATCCTCTTCCGGAAATGTTGGGTTCAGGTCCTTAAAGGGGTTTAAAAGTTGAACTCATGTTGGAAAGTTGGCAGCATATTCTCGTACATTCCTAGATGTTGGATACGAAGGCCGGAGTGAATCAGGCTAAAATAATTGTCAAAAGTAAGACCTCTGAAATTATGAGGCAATGACAGTGTGCTGTAGTTTAGTTGTTTCGGGGATGAAACATTTCTGAGAATGGGCTACAAGTAAATAATGTTTTCGGAGCACTCTAAAATAAACTAAAAGTTTTTTTTTTTGAGGTGAATTGATTTTAAAGCGGGATAATGATAAAAAGGAAAAATAATTGATGAAAGTATATTCATAGCCATGTCTCAATTTCCATTGAATGCACTATGATAGGGGTGCGGTTAGCTAATTCAAGGGGAAAGGTTAAAGCTCAAAGCTACTCAAATAGCTTAGTAAATGCTTAATTGTTGAATTAAATCCTCAAGAAAAATTAGAAAAGTTATAAAGCGATCCGTAAAGTTGTGAATTTTAATTGTGAGATGAGAATTCCTCAGTATTTTGAATTTTTTTTTTGGAAAAGATTTTAGAGTTTTGATTTTGAGAGAGTAAATGCCTCAAATTTTTGTGATTTTGGGAATTATAGAAAATTTTGCTTTAATTTTGAGATGAAAAAAATTCCTCAATATTTCGAATTCTGTTTTATGGGGACTTCCACGAATAAAGTGGTTATTATTGATAAAACGCAATGCGTGCGTGACGCACATGAATTTATGAATAATTCAAATAACGAACGATATATTACAAAAAGGTAAAACTGAAATTACTTTGAATCTAGCTAAAAGCAAAGAATTTAAACAAAATGGAAGAAGCAATCGTTCTGTTCGTCAAAATGACGGAAAACGCAACTACGCCAACAAAGGGTAGTCTGCTCGCTGCAGGGTTCGATTTAAGTAGTGCGTACGAAACAAAAGTCCCGTGTCATGGATCGGCACTTATTTTGACAGATATTCAACTAAGATGTCCAGCGGGTACCTATGGAAGGATCAGTGGACGGAGTGGACTGGCGTACCGAAACCAAATTGCAATAGGTGGAGGTACGGTAGACATGGACTATACCGGTAATATAGGTATATTATTGTTCAACCATGGTAACGAAGATTTTGAAGTTAAAAAAGGTGATCGTGTTGCGCAAATAATTTTTGAGAAAATTGAGTATCCTAAGATGGTAGAAGTCAAAGAATTAGAATTTACAGACAGGGGATCAAACGCGTTTGGTAGTACGTTCGTTTCATGTGTTTATTCTTATGAGCGTGAAGAGAAAATCAGAGAATTTTCATTTTGGCTTTCAGAGACGATGGAAAGCGTTGAGATTATTAAAGGTACTCAACGTTCACGTAAGCGAAAGGATTTAATTCCGTTAAGAGATGTTTGGGCTGATTCTTCAGCCGCGCTTCGTGACGGATTGACAAGTTTAAGCGATATCATTAAGGACCTATCTAAAAGTAAAATTATGGGATATTCGCAGTTCGCAATTAAGTCGAAATATTTCTTTCAAATGGAAATTGATGAAATTATACGAGTAGTAGAAAATTATTGCATTTATCCCGCTTCCTACTTTTATATTTATCAGAACAGAGTTTGTATTGACATGAGGAATAAGGGTTATCATGTAAGTTATTGCCATTTGGTAAAGATGATTGAAGGTGCGCGAAAACACGGGTCAGACATTGCAAGTCAACGAATTTATGAAATTTTGAAGGAGAAAGCAAAAAGCGTTTTTGAGATTTCGGATTGAACGAATGTGAGTTGCATTAGTGAAGATTTAGTTCCTTTTCAGTTGTCATATTAATAGTAACGTTAATTTTGATTGAGTTAAATGTTCACTTACTTTCGAAAGGTTTATTTATGTCCTTAGATGTCACAACCGTGCGTTTGGTGCGCTAAACCAACGGCGGATAGAGGACATATCAGGAACAAATTGCAAAGACATACAATGAATTTGGATTTTATTTTTCGTTTAAATTTCGTGGAATCTCAACTGTGTGAATGGTGTCAGTTTGAATTGCGACACTGTAAGCGCTTAGTAGCCGTAAATTCTGAACGCAATGAAAATATTACTTCAAGGTACAGTTTTAGTAAATATTACTAATGAATATGAGTTAATGCTTGGGAAATTAATTGTGTAGATTGCAATGGAAACCCAAGGACAGGAGTCGGACAAAGACTTCTTCTACCACAGACAAAAATTAAACGGAACACCGAAGGTTCTTCCGGTGGGTTATAGTTTGAGAGTCACAGATCGTGAGCCGTCTTTGTTATTAGACGATTTATTAAATGTTCCAGAGTTATTACCAGATGAGTTACACAGGGTAATTAAAATAGAAAGTGTTTTTGAGTTAGAAAACATGGTTTCGAAAATAGAAACGGAAAATCCAATTATTGTTTCGTGTTACAAGGAAGCAAAATTGTCATTTTTGGGTAGATGCGAAGTAATCGCATTGACAACAACTTCGGACACGTTTGTTGTTAATACAAAGAAATTGGCACTGGAAATCCCTATTTGTTTGAAAAAGATTTTTGAGGAAGGAGATGCAGTCAAAGTGATTTTTGACGGGTTGCATCAGTTTAAAATGTTAAATTGGGATTTTGAGATTTTCCCAACTAAAGTCATTGATATTATCCATTTTTCGGAAACGGGGAAAAGGCAAAACATGGGGTTAGAATTGACTGATTATGAATATGCCTTGTTTCACAAAGTAACAGATAATTTGGACACGATGACGGACGACGGAAACTTTTCATTTATCACTCAAGTTTTACGTAATAAAGTAATTTTTCAGGTTTGGGCTGAATTAATGAAAAAGGCAAAGCTAATGTCGACGAAGCAACAGTTGGTTTATTTTAGGAAAAATAACGCTTGGACTAATAAGGATTTACTAACGATGCACAAAGTGGAGACATTCGTTGAACCTTATAATTATTGGAACCTTCCGCGTGAGATGAACCCAATTCGAATGAATTTACCATCGATTATTACCGAGATGTGTCGATTTTTGGGTTTAAATGTCAACAGTACAATAACTCCTAAAACGTATTGGGAATGGGTGCTTAAAAGAAATACTGATTTTGTGATTTCTATTCATGCTTGGATTTACAGGTATTGTACTAACAATAACAAACACGCTAACAAAAATCAGCTTATGAATGTAGTAAAAGCGTTGTTGCCCAAAGATTATGTAAATCCAACAGTTTTAAATAACTGTTCGTTTTTGGAAGTTCATGATTTCGAGAAAGACCCTTTCGGTCTGATGTCGGAAACAGAAGTATTGTCAAAATTGATCGATAAACCGAGTTCTTACTGCATTGATTGCAGATCCATTGGGCACGCAAAGCAGGCTTGTCCAACTGGTAAAATTCCGTTATCTGTGGAGTTAAAAAGAGAGAAAAAGAGAAGATATAGAAACAATAAAAAGTTGAAGGTTCAAAATGCAATTCGGAAAACACGTAAAGGTAGACAGATTAAGCTAGTAGAGCGAACTCAGAGCATAACGTATCAGATTGGTTCATTGACTCATACAGTTAAGAAATTAGCACAAACGGTTGTAGAGACCCAAGAAATGAGGCTTCAGCGTTCGGTTGAAATAGATAAAGGATATGAACAAACGTTGCAATATTGCAATCAAGTAAATCAAGCGATTAATCATTATCATGCAACAAGCGCTTACGCAAGTTTAGAATTATTGCAAAGTGGAGAGCAGAATCTTAATAAGTACCCATACTATCCGTATCCATAATAATTTTTTTTTGTTTCATCTCTTCCATGGATGATGCAAACGTTGTGTGTATGAATGGTTAAAATAAAGAAATGATTTGTGGTTAAAACATATAACATTGTTAACTTAAAACTAGGGTTTCTTTTTAGGTTTCCATTATGGAGCATGTAATTACGAGTATTCAAGGAGATACACTGCTGCCAGTGGGAAAAGGGCACAAAGCAATTATACATGTATGTAGTGTATGGAAGTTGTGGAATCGGGGATTTCAAAGGGACATGTCAAAGAAGTGGCCAATTACGCAAAGGTCGTATTTTGAAAAGAGTTTCTTGCGGGCCGGGACAAATATTTACAATTTGGTAACAGATGAAATTTCAGTATTTAACGTCATTTGTCAAGGACACCCAAGGTCAAATCCATCGATTAATTATTATGCGTTAAGAACGTGCTTGGAAGAGCTAAGAGATTTTGCGATTAAAAATAAAACGTCAATTCATATTCCGGAGTTGATGTACGGAGTTTCAATAGAAGATTGGGCAATTTTAGAAGTTTCGTTAGAAGAGGAATTGGTTGATTTTGGAATCAAAGTTTACAAGTATTTGGAATTTATTCCGAAGGAAATTTTGCAGAAAGTAGAAGAACCAAGTAATAGGTTGAAAAAGTTACCAATTTTGGTCAAAGATAAGTTGTTAGAGTATTTGAGTGAAAATGATTTGCTACCATTAACGAAGGCATATCCATCCTTTGTTGATATGACCGAAGTAATTTTGAAATTTACAAAATTGGGTAAGCACAAATTATTGCGTAGTTTCAGACCTGCAGTGGAGGATGATAGTGAATGGGGTCAAGGGGAATTTGTGACCGACGAGTCTAAAACTGTGTTATCACAAATCAAAGAAATTCCAGTGGGTGAATTACCAATGTCAGCAAAGAATTTTATTTTCAGACATTTGCAAATTTCAATGAAATTAGAAGCTTTAGAAAAAGTTTTAACAGAAACAGAGTTGGAAGAAGTTTTAAATGTGTATAACGTGGAAGCTGGTGGAACTTTTAGAAGAACGTATGTAACGTTTAACAAAGTGGGAGAAATGGAACCACTATTGGAAAAGTTTCAGTTTTTAAAATATTGGTTTGAGGCAAAAGCCAGAGTTGCGCGTTCTAGTTATTTTTCGGAAATTGCGAAATATGTTTTTGAACGGTGTAAAGTGTTAAAATTGGAAGAGGAAAAGCGTCTTGAAATGATTAAGCAACAGAAAAGAGAATTGCGAAGAAGTGTATTTATTTTCCTTAATAAACCGTACACGGACGAGGATCTAGATGTTGTGCTAATACTATAAATGATGTATGAACGTAATGTACTTATTGTAATAATGTAAGATTATTAAGTATTTATATAATTATACGTATTATATAATATTTCCTTAGGCGTTCGCAAGAGCATGGATTATTAAAATATGCTGAAAAATGATGCTTTGACACATTTTGAGAGATTACCAAAGAATGTATTAGGAATGATAATTAGTTACTTATCCTATACGGAAGCAACTGTTCTTAGTGTAGCAATTAAGTACTTAAATGAGCATGTAGAAAATCAGCAAAGCAAAGCTATTGACAATTGGAGATACTTGGAAGAATTTTTAACACCGGTACGAACAGAACCATTAACAGGAGTACGAGAAGTTGTTCCTCACGGGTCAATCTGGACACTTTTTACGGAAATTCCGCTGGGATGTTTTCCTATGACAATAATGGAAGCTGTCCAAAGTCAAAATCAAATCGCCTTGAAGTTGGTGACATTCGAGAACAACATTTCGATGGCAGAGCTATGGGAAATTTTCAAAACTCATCGAGTTTGTTTAAGTGCTGGAGTTCGCAAATGTAAGGATTTAGTATTTATTAAAGATAACACTCAAAGTAAATACTTTCGATATCTAATTTTGAATATTTTCCTTACGTCAAAATATGCTAAAAGAATATTTATCGATAGAGAACTATTGATTATATCAGCTTATTCGTACTTAAAGCAGAAACAAGAAAGGCTTAAAAGACGTAGAGATGTGGAAATGTTAAGCTTAAGTTAAAAACTTGTGTTATGTAATTATGCTAAAATATGTTAATTTCAGACATGTTATTGCACTAAATTTTATAAATTGTTATAGAATAATTGTAATTATGAGGACATAATTAAGTTCAAATTGAGGAGGATGTAACACCCATAGAATTATGGCTTCTAATTAAGCCACGCCTCTCTTGTCATTTGGGGCAGGGTGAAAGGTATTATG
>JAQFYP010003517.1:0-10790 GCA_034694865.1 Bilobella braunerae
GTGTACTGGCAATACTTCTTTAACTTGGATTTTGGAATTACGCTAAATAATAACACTAAAAAAGAATTGTCTAATTAATCCTATGTAGGTACTTCTTTCTTTTCTTCGAAATTTAATTTTTTTTTTTACAAATTACCAACAATGAAATCAAAATATTCGTCAATCGGGCGTGACCTCAGTGACATTTGATCCCTCCTCGCCTCCATGACATTCCAGGCATAAAACAGCGGTGTCAGGAACTCAACCCCGATTATGAGGAACTGTGCGAATACGGTTATACCTGACGCTGTTCCGAATCCTCCCGAGGAAAAACCGCTATTTATCAGCGACGAAGCCAGATCCATACCTAACCTTTGACCTTTTTAAAAACTAGACTCTTTTTTAAACAGTTTTTGAAATGAAAACAACCGGGTTTTCCTTGAAATTGTAAACTATTTTATTCTATTTACTGAAAATCCACTTGAAAACGGAAGGACGCTATGCGGATAACCTATATAACGCTATACCTTTAACTAACAAATCTTAAAGCATGCCTTTATTTTGCGACAATTCGAGAACTACTGATTGCAAAATTGTTTTTGGAAATTACTGCTTAGTGCAACGAGTGCCAAATTTCCAGTCAAGAAATGCTTGGTTGGAAGAATGTATCGTGGGAGTGAGATTCCACAGATTTTGAATTATAGTCACTTTTTAACGTCCGCAGTGTCCAAAAACCAACAAAAAAAACTAGTCACACAAGTTTATTTAAATTTCAACAATCAATAACAGCACAACAAGTGCTGTTTCACTTCCCAATTAATAACTTTACGCTAAACAAGCCCGTCCGAAGACATAAGTACCTTTAAGGGGCACCCCATTCAAGTCATTAATTTATTATTATTAGTTATTAATTTTGAGCATCTTCTAGTATCTTCAACAAACAGTTGGGTCCTCCTGAAAACTTGGGCCTAGAAACTCGAGGGAATAAGCGTCCCTTGAGCGTACTCCTCATTCCTTTACTAGTAGGACAAGCTTGTTACTCCTAATTTTGAAGGATAGACGCCGCTTCGAAAAAAATTTGTCCAAACACAACCAAGTATTTAAATTTAGCCTTTACTTGGCTTTGAAAGGTCCTAATTTGTATTAATTTTCTGTATTTTCTCAGACAATCTGTGAAATTTAGGTGAAAAATCAAGATGATGCGTGAAGCATGAAGGTGTTTCGGCAGATTCTTTCTTCGACGGCGTATATACTCTACATTATGCCTTGAATTCTGTGACCTCTAGAGGTCAAACTGTAGCCGATAGGGTAAAACCGAGTTGGAAATCAGATTCAGCGAATTATTTTTTTCAATACGTATGCAAATTTTTCTCAAAATCATAAGGGCCTACTTTTTATCATGTATTCCTGGGCGGTGTCGTTTTTGAGAACAATAAAATAAAAAGAATACGGAAGCGACCGGATTTTGAACTCCGGTCGTTTGAGTTGTTTGTAAAACGTCTTAACAGATAGGCAACATGTGAATGAGTAAAAATACCAGCGAAAAATTCGGAGTGCCCTTGTCACGCACTCACGTAAGGGGCTTCCGCTTTTAATATATGAATTTTTCCTGTTTTATTTACTCTTTTTCTAAATTAGCTAGAAGTGGGAAGGAAGAAGATGTAACGATAGCATCTACCATATATCACACTCACATATATTTTTTTTTACAAACAGTAATTAGGTGCCCATTGTAATTAAAAACGCAACATTAAGTAAATAACTCTGGAAATTTTGGAAATCTTGGAAATCTGAGACGTAATATCTTTATTTCATGATTCTCTTGAACAGATAAGAAATGGCACGGCGGTCGAGTATTAAACTTAAATAATTGAGGTCAGAAAAGCATCTTAGCTAAACCCTAGCGCTTCCGCTTCTGTTTGAGGAACAAAGTTAGTTAAATAATTAACGACTTAATTGAGGTTAACGGGAAGGATTTTGGGCGGTAGCGACGTCATCGTATGATGTTGTCTTGCTCAAAAGTACCCGAACCTGGACCACTGACCCCAGTTTGACCCAAATTTGACCCCTTCTGTGACTTCCAATAACTTAGGATAAATTTGGAGGCAAGTTCTGCCATGCCTTGAATGCTCACCTAAAATAGCAGCCCATGCAACAATACGTTTACATAATATTGATATTTAAAATGGACGTTTTTTCTTACGTGGTTGACTGAAAGATGACGCACTTGCAGTACTGACGCGTCTATGACTCGCAGACCCTTGACCCCCATCACTCTGGTATAGAAATCATTTTAATAAAGGCGATTTTTTTTACGTAAATGTAAGTTTAGAATCGTGCTTTGTCTTCTTCAAATTTGAATAATGGACAACGACTAGCCAAACATGCCATACTCACGAGTATAAAGCCAGAATAAATTGTTTTTGAATTGGAAAATAAAGTTATAAATACGGTTAGATGATGTGTCTAAATGGCGTGTTTGGCTAGTTTTACATTAAAATGCAGGCACAAAAAATGCCTAAATTGTTTCTGTTTTTTTTTTTAGGTAAAATATTTTTTACCTCAGTTCGGAATCGACAACCGCTTCGGGGTCGGAAGTGTCTCGACCAATCGGAGCTGTGGCGGAATACTTGTAGGCCGTAACCGTGACGTGGCGCGCAAGACACTCGAAGTAGGCGTCACTCTTAAAAACATGTCGCTCGCAGCCAGGAAAGGGAATTGGTAGGAGCTTGGCATTAATTTCTTGAAACGCTGTCGTATTTTCCACCAAATTCACTGCAAAACGAATACCTGCAAAAAAATGTTAAAAAAAATATGTGAAAGTAATGTTTAGTTTAATAAAAATAACAACAAACCAATTACGTTTAATTTATTACCCATACCTCCTAATGATTAACGTAATTATTCGACTGGATACGACAGTAAACTTGAACTCTCCAATCTACTATATATCCAATATCTACCTGAGGAAATATTATAAGTAAAATTATTCGGCGTCTACCTTCAACAAGTGCTTCAATGTCCCTCGGATGCTGGAGATACTTTGGATCCAGCAGAGGCTGTGCGAAGGGGTCCTTGCTCCTTAATTTCATGGTTCCAGTTCCAAACACTTTATTTAACGACACCTTAACCACAATTAGTTGACTTAATTACCTTAATAACCTCAATTAAAGTTAAAATTTTTAAGGTACAAATAAATAAATAAATAAAAAAGGTAAACAAGTGTGAAAAAACTTTACAAGTTTTCCTGAAAAGTGTCATACCATTTGGAAAAAGGCATCCTGACCTTTGACCTTGCCATAGTACCTTCGGGACACGGACCGCTCCAAATTGAATGTAGTAGCCATGTCACGCTCATATCGTTCGTCAACAGACCAGGCCAAAAAGTATGTATGTAGATCAGGAAAGCCAGCGTATCCATCTTTCTTTGCATATGAACTGCTCCAGGTATACGTCGCTTCTGTTCTGGAGCACTGCAAGGGTCCTGTCCCACGCATGACCCATTCGAGGAAGGTGTCGACGTTGATGTCACGCTCCCGGAGGAAGCTACTTCCAGGGGATGACACAAAGGGTCCGACTATTGTCAAGGGTCAAATGTAAAATTGCATGGGTCAAAGTCATCAAGACTTTTTTTTTAAATAATGTTGACGATTTCGCCTTTTTCAAATACCAAATGCTCCGTATTTGTCTTGCAGGATTTTTCCAACCGGCAAATTGACCTTGGATTCTATCTAAAACGTAAGTTATTCCACAAAGGATTAATTGTTGATTAATCAGTTAATTTTGCTTATTATAAATTACTATAATAAAAAGTTAATTGAATATGAGAATCCGTTCGTACATACACTTTAAAACTAAATTTTTACAAATTGCATTGCAATGCTTTGCTTCAAACTTTTTCGAAAATCTTTTGATTACAAAATCTATTTAAATCTATTTGAACAATTTACCCCCAGTTCTTCTAAATCTGCCTTTGGACCAATCCCGGACAGCATCAGGATTTTAGCCGACTGAATTGATCCTGCGCTCAGAATAATTTCTTTAGAAGCCTTCGCTACTCGCGTGACACCGTTCTGGAAGTACTCGACGCCATAGGCTCTATTGGAAGCATCTAACAGTACCTAGACTCACAAGGACACAAAACTTTGACCTTGACACTTGACCTTTAAAATTTTTGAACACTTTACTTTTGTCACCGTCGCATACTTGCGCACGGTTAATTTAGATCGTTCGTCAATTATGTCGCGCAGATAGCCATCAAAGGAAGACCAACGCCGTCCGTTTCTTAAGTAGAAGTCCATCGGGGCAAACCCTAACAGAATAGTTTTTCAAAGTTGTATTGTCTAACTTTATTTTGCAACTTTTAGTTGTCAATTAACTAACAAATTAGCAATTACCGTCAGTAATTGGCCCATAAGTATTAGGATCCCGGATAGGATAGCCAAGCTCTTCACCAGCCTTTAGCATTTGAACGGTGCAGGGATGCATATGCGACTTCTCGATGGAGAGGCGTCCACCGGTGCCATGAGTGCCTGCCCCACCAAAGTACCCGTCGTAGTCTTCCATGCCCTTGAAAATCCGCAGCATGTTTGCCATGCTCCAGGCACGGTTACCGGTCAAGTTGGCAACAGTATCGAAGCCCTGGACGTTTCCGCGGAAGTATATCATTCCGTTAATGTTGCTCGACCCGCCGATACCGCGCCCTGCTGGCCAGAAGCTCACCTACGCACAAATTCCCAGGATGAACAAAATTTTTTGAATACTTGAAATCAAATTGAAAATGAAATTAGTTTTAATTAAAATTAAAAATTAAATTAAATGTTTGAAATCACATTATTCCGTAGACCAAAACAAGCCGCCTTTTGAGGAACGGTGCGCCACTTCCAGTCAACAGCTCCAATGCCATGGATAAAATAGGTCAGGAGTGGGATTCTGAGCATTGGGTGGGGCGTCCCACCGGCTTCCAGCAGCAAAACTCGATGGGACTCAGAGAGCCTATTGGTGACAACCGCACCGGCCGATCCAGCACCGACTTAAAATTTAAATATGAAAAAATTAGTCGGAAAACGAGCTAAGGGTTTCACTGAATTACAACGTTTAATTGACGCATCGATTATTTTTGTTACACGATTTCTTTGCAAGCTTAATTTTTTAAGTAATATTTTTGTAGACGTTGAGACAAATTAAAAGTTGTTTGACAAGCTGTACTTACTTTGATGAAGAAAAAGTTGTACGAATTTTGCTCTAATTTTAAAGAATTGGTTTGCAGTAGAATTATATGGAAATTATTGTGAAAATGATGAGAAAAATTTAGATTTTAATGAAACAAATTGGAAGCATCCGTGAGATTCAAGGAAGGTAAAGGTCAATGGTAAAAATTACACGATTTTTATTCCGATACTTTTTGTATGCGTTTACAATTGTTTGTTTTGTTTTCACGATACTTTTGTTTTTTGTTTTGTTGTGTTTACAAATTTAAGATTCTTCTTTTAGTTCTGTTTTTTGTTTTAAATTCTTCAGCGATTTTCTGCTGGAATGATCTGGAAAATCCTCGTTTTTTCTACTCTTCGTTTCACTCATTGTTTACGAAAACAATGGGAATCAAACGCCTGGAATTTAGGCGTTTTTGTTGTAAAAATCAATTGATTTTGATTGTCGTCCAATTAACTAAATCTAATTCCTAATTAGTTCTGAACACCCTCCGGGAATTCTAGGCAATTAAATCCTGTCTATTAAATTCCCATAAGCGGATTCTCATCCCGGAAGACAATAGGGCAGAAAGATTTGCACAAAAAATAAAAATAAACAGTGCGAAAGTAGGCTTGTATTCATGCAAAAACGGGTTTGCAAAAAATAAAAATAAATTAAAATTCTGCTGGACTCCTTTGTTGTACACGATGAAAGTGGTTTTTCCTTTTGATTCTTGTACATTTTTGCAGTCTCACAAACTGGTTTTCTTACACAATATGATGACAAAGTTGCGTAATATTTTGGCAAATTAGATGCTGAACCTCAGCTAAATGTAAGTTAAAAGTAACTTAAGTGCATACCTAAACTGAGCTTAATTGACATTGCATTTAAGTGTAACCTACGATAAATATAGGTGCGTGGTCACCAAAAAAGCAAAGGTTGAGATGCACATACTAAAAATGGGTACAACAATGTACATACCATAAATGTTGCAAAAAGTTTACAACTGTTCGTTTTGCACTGGTTGTCGCAAATTCCTAGATTTGCATTTTACTTCAAGGCTAAATGCGTCACACACACACGCCCAAAATGCGGTCTATTTGCAAACGTTTTGCAAATTCAAAGACAAAGAAAATGCGAATTTGCAAGTTTCATTATACGACAGTATTCACTATACGACTTAAAAAAGATATGCAATGTTAATTAAAAATAAAGAATTCCAAACAAAATATTTGCAAAATTGAATTAATAAAAAATCAAATTTTAAATTTCAATTTAGAACACTAATTTCCAAAACAAAATTCAGAATTATTTTCGTCACGAAAAATAAACCCGGTAAGACAAGTAATCTGAATATAATTTAAAGTGCTGAGAAATTTCTTCTAAATAATTATCCGGCGTGGTAGTGAGCAACAGTTTTTTTTTTATTATAAACTTTGAAAATGCTTAAATTGTTTTGACAGTAAGTTTGAATTTAAAAAATTTAAATGAACAATTAGTCTAAATTTTGGCAATTTCAATCAAAAAACTTTTATAAAATTAAATAATAAGCTTACCAACAATGAAATCAAATTCCTCTTGACCTAGGTCATCGAAGCGTCCTGCCATTCGCTCCACATTAGAGTCGAAATTCAGCCAAGAATAGAGGATGGGTGCAATTACTTCTAGGCCAATAATCAGCAATTGGGCTAACGCTGTCAATTGGCCATTGGCCGTTGCGAGGGCCAATGACGCCGGAAACCCTCCCGTGTCCAAGTCAGCCATTTTGTGAAATTCAAAATTTTGAAATTTCCAAACTTGAAAACTACACCGGCAGAATCAATCCCTAATGGACTAAACTTCTGCTCGTGGTCTATTCAAGATGGCAACTCAGGCAAGGGTTCTGATTGGTCAAAAGCCCAGATGCAGACTGTCGAATCCATCCCGGAGAGAGCTCAATTTAAAGTTGCGTTTCCATGACAATTGAGCTCCTCCAGGAGTACACTGTTTGGGAGGATTTGATTGGCTTTATTCACACCTGTCCACGACACAAATTACAGGTGGAAAAAACAATCACAAGTCACCGCAGAGGTGGGTGGTGTTATGGCTTCCAGGGTTTCTTTTTAGGGCAAACTTTAGTTTATGATAGAAGATTTATGTGGAGGCGACGTTGTCGCCGGCCAGTGGTCACGACCCTACTATTTTTTTTACGCTAAGGGTGCCCAATTGCAGGGCAACAAAATTTTGGTCTCAAGATAGGTACACTTAAGGGCCCCAAAAATTTTAGTCCCAAGATAAGAGCACTTAAGGGGTTGCGGGTGGGCTGGCAATTTAAATCCAATTGCATCTTGCCTCATCATGTTTTTACGGAAGTTTGCTTTATAACACGCAAAATTTGCAAACGATTTTTGCATTATTGTTCTAAGTTGTACTGCTGTACTCATGTAACATTTTTTGCAAAGCATAAGCGAGAATTGCAGGTTTTTGGGTATTGGGAGAGGCAGAGAAGCGGCTCTACGCTACAGTTAACTGAATCATTTGCCGTAATTGAGCGATACAGGTAGCTTCGGAACTTAATTGGTTAATTAACACACCTCGATGTGTAGCGTGTCATGACACCCTGGCCAAGGGTCTCAAGTACCCCTTTCATACATCTCTCAAAAGACAAATTGACCGTTTTGTAAAAATAAATAGGGCGCACGAACACATCAAAAAAATTTCCATCCTCATAAGACAATGATTCTATTCTTGTGTTTTCCCGCCAGAAAAAGTAATTAGCATCTTTGAACCATGTGAAAAATATGTAATTTAATTTTAGAGTGAAAGAAAAACAATAGATTGACTTTGCAATTAAAAAGTGAACTTAAAATGTAGCTTATACTACCCAAACAAACCCGTCATAGGACAGGAAGACCCATAAATTTAAAGTAAAATACTGCTTTCTTGGGATGGCCTTGTTTGGCTTTATATAGATAAGTATAAATGACTAAATTTAAGTAATAAAAGAGTAAACAAAAAGAAAATTAAAGAAAAATATAATTTTTTTTTGTCCAAAATGCGAAAAAATGTCTATGTGCACATTAGCGATATTTTGATCATAGTAATTAAACAAAGATTATAGTTATAAAACGGCAAAGCATCTCATTAATTAAAAGGAACATGCAAATCTTTTGCCTAGGCGGATTTTTTTTTATTTTATTTTTTATTTTATTTTATTATTTTTTTGCAAATTTCATCCAATACCGTGTGTAAACTCTATAAACTTTACACAAGGAAAGATTCCAGTAAAATTGGTCCAAAAATTAGCTTCCTCAATTTGCGCAAGTGCAATTCTATACTCATTTAATTTAATTTACCTATTTTTTTTTAAATAAAAAAATTTGCTAAAATAAACTCAACATTTGCATACTTTTTAGTGATGCGTGTCCTTGGGCGTGAGGAAAATGCTCAAATTTGCACGAGTGGGACAGACACAGAAGAAAAAACAATACAAAATACTTTAGAAGAAAAACGAAGCCGACTTTTTTTTCAACTAACTTGCTCAATTCATCAATTTTTTTTAAGTATCGACAATTCGCAAATTCCTCTGCTACGTACTATCTCACCCAATATTTTGGTGATCGACAAAGAAAATTGGCAAATTGCAACATCGGCCACAGAAGGGTAGCATTTTCGCGGTTTGCCCCATTTGGCTAATTATGCCACTAATTAGTGCCAAATATTTTGAGTGTGGGTTCGAGTCGAGGGTCAAGTGCCATTTTGTGGCCTGACTACTCTCACCTGTCCCAAAATAAGGAACCCTAGAGGTCAAGGGCACGCATTGCGAAACCCTTGTGATGCAACTCGAGTCATTAAAGGCCTCTACACCTTTACAGGTATACAAACCTACCTGGAGAGCCATTAACGGTGAGAATGAGTGACACCCTGTCATTAATCTACTTGTCTTCTGTCGACCTGTCCAAATCTTGGGCCCTTTGCCCTTCATCTGGGTACTTACATGAAAAACGAGACAATTGACGATTTATCTTAAATAGAGCTAAAAGAAAGATAAATTTTTTGCATACATTTTTCGTGTTAAAAATACATTGCAATTTATAACACTTTTTTGAAGTGTTAACTTCGTGATTTTTTTTTCCTCAGACTGGGTGCAAAGAAGTTGAGTTTGTTAAAAAAAATTATGTATATTTTGTTTTATGAAATTGCGGTGTTTAAAATTGTCTGAAATTCGCTCTACTATTATTAGTGTTAAATCGGATGTTCTTTTTTTTCTTTTTTGACATTGAAGCTTCCTATGAACATAATTTTCGGCTTCATGACATTTTTACAGGATTTTGTCATTCACTTGAAAATGTTAGAAAATCTATTTTTGAAAAAGAGTTGGCTGACTTTCTGTATAATTGCATTTTTTTTTCAAATTGGCAATTTTCTGAAGAATCCGCAAGTAATTAGTGCAAGAAAAGTGTTGATGAATAATTGGCAATAAGACGCAACTTGTTGCAAAGCTTGACCTACAACCACGACACAAGAGTTAAGCTGTAATTCGAAAACGATTAATTTAATTACAGCTTCGTAATTGCAATTAGATCTTAATTAGTTAAGACGGACTAACTTTAATTATGTAAGTCAACTTATTTTAATTTATTAAATTTTAAATGTAAAAGTTGGAAGTCATTTACAAGAATGCCGTGCTCAGAAGCGGTCTTTTTTGTTTACAAAATAACAGCTGTTGCTTGATCCTGTTTAAAAATCATTTTCCAGTTATACTTGAATTGACAGTTCAGAGTTCAGTGACAGTTAATTGACAATTAATTGGTTGAAACTAGTTAATTAGTTACACTGGACGGTATAAGTCGAGTGACCTTGTAAAGGTCAGTGGTGTCCTTGACCTTTGCTGACCCTTGGAATGGTAAAGGTCAAAAGTGTGAGAGACAAGCGATACCAGGCCATTCAAGTAGTCATCCCCTCCCTGACACTTCCCTCGGCCGGAAGGTTACCCTTTCGCGTGACACGACCCACTTCCTGGACACTGTACTGGAAACGGTCCAGACTGAGCTTCTTGGTCATTGTCATCGTCATCCTCGTCCTGCTCTTCCTGGCCAAAGCCTACTACCAACGCGTCCGTCAACTGCGATTCGAGGGATATGCTAATCAGGTTAACCTCTGAATTAAACAGTATTATTGACCAGGAAGTAATTAGAGCCTTTCAATACTCTCCAGGTGACGATCCTTGAGCAGACGTTGGATCATCTCAAATCAAATATTGACAAGTCTCAAATCCAGATCAAGAGGCTCAAGGAAGAGAAACTCTGAGCTTCGCCTTCTCCAGGAATGACCTTCGTTGGCTAAAGTAATTGATAAGTTTCAAATCAGTAGAACAAAGGTCATAATCACTGTAATTTCAATTGTTATATGTTTCCCTTTGTTAGGGTTCAAAGAATTGGACCATTGAAAATGACTGAGGGTTTAGAGTATCCGGCGTACAAATTACTGATCTCAGACATTGCAGAAGCAAAGAAGCAAGGTGAATCCTACTGGATTACACTCTCTGAAAATGACTTAAGTTCTGGGAAGAAAAATGGCGCTGAGAGTGACGAGGATCATCCGGAAACGGTTCTCGAACTAAACTTGGTTTGGATCCAAGG
>JAQFYP010003518.1:0-10790 GCA_034694865.1 Bilobella braunerae
AGAGTTGACACATTGAAATTTATACTTGAGGGACAGAGGTCGGAAACCTCAAACGTTTGTCCCGTGTCTTGCCTTTCTTCTGGTAGTGCTTCCGTGATTTGGACTGGCTCTTCTGGCTCAAGTCCAACTGCTTCGACCGCTCGCTTTAGGATGAAGGCATGTTGTGATCCACTGTCAATGACTCCCTGTATTGTACTAGGTTCATTGGCAACAGCAGTCACCTGATTGTCCAGGGGCATCTTTGGAGCCCCATCGTTAGTCTTAAGATCCATGGAATCCGAACTCGGATAATCTTTTTTCTTTTGTTCCGGTCCTGTTCCAATTTCAGGATCTCGTCCAGGGCACATAATCGCGTAGTGTTGTTGCTTGCAATCCTTACACTTGATTTTCGGCAACTCCTTGCAGTCTCGGATATTGTGTCCTGTCTTCAGACAAGCGTGACAAGCACGCCTGTCTTCTATTCTTCTGTTCTTTTGCTGCAGAGACAGCAACCGAGCATTCCTGCAGTCTTTGGTTGCGTGACATCCTCTACAGAAGAAACAGGGATGGCTCTGGACACTGCTGTTGTGAAGATCCGCAGCCCGTGGCTCGGATAATCCAGTGTCTAGTCGATTCGGATATAGCTTTCCTGTGATCATAGCCTTGATGAGTCGGATATTCCTGGCGTAGCCTTTGGAGATCCGCCGCTCGTCCTCGTATTGATGGTCATCTGAACTACTCGTCTCCAGGAGAGCGTCCATGTAGACCTCGTCTAGTTCTTGCAATTTCTCTGTGTTCGAGTTCAGTTGTAACAGTCCAGCTTCCAGTTCATGAGTCGGTAGAGGGTCTGTAGAAAGTCTCGTCTCCAGCTGAGCGATGACTTCATCCACCGTGTCCCGTGTCCGCGCTCGCTTCCGCATTATCCGATCCAGGGTTGATGCCATGAGATCGAAATAAAGGGTATTTAGAAACCTGGCCTCCGTTACTGTTATTGGAACGAAACGTACCGTATTCGTTCCCACTCCGGCAGGGATCAGCCACAACGCAAATTTCTTGAAATTTGGTGGCGCTTCCACTTCTCCGGGTGTCCTAATTTAGTCCTGCTGTTATCCGATCTTCGAAACCCGTTTGCAATTCTTCAAAACGTTTCCAGAGAACCGCGATAACCGTTGCCCTGGGCGATTGTCCGTATTCCTTGTAGTGTAGTCGTTATCCGATCCTGATAAAACGATGCAGTGCCTCGAACGTCTCCAAGAAATCGGCGATTAGCTAATTTCCTTTCTAATGACAAATTGGAACTCTACGTACCGCTAGAATTCCCACTCCGGCAGGGATCAGCCACGACGCAAATCCTTGAGATTTGGAGGCGTATTTCCACTGGCATAGGGAGTCCTGATTGAAGCGTAGCCCTTATCCGATCCGGGAAAGACGTTTGCAATCCGTTGAAACGATTCCGTTGGACTCGGCGATAAGCTACCTTCCTCTGAGTGATCAGCCACGACGTATGACTACTCGCTGGTTGATGTGGGGAGAGTCACTACCTTAGCCCAAGGCGATTATCCGTAGTACTCCTGTTATCCGAGGTTGGTTCCGAACGTCTCAAACGAAGGAACAAGACCAAGGATTAGCTTTGAACAATATCCGAAATATTGGAACGCGTTTACCTTAAGCGTTCCCACTCCGGCAGGGATCAGCCTCGACGTAAGCGGTGTACGAAGAAGTGTCGATGATCCAAGCGATTTACGATCCCGTGTGGAGACTGACGGTGTTGTCACTCCCGATAAACTGAAACCGGTTGAGCTGACGGCCGTCCTCCAATCCAGTCAGGGTACTCGAAACGATGAAATCTTTTACGTAGTCCGGCCAGGGTCACCACTATGTTGAAAGTCCTCGCCAATCAACTGGAGCGCCCCAAATCTAACCGATGAAGGGTCACTCGCGAAAATGCCGGTCGCTCAGGATGTCAATCGTTGTAGGTCTCGGATAATGGTTGAGTCGAATAGGAAGTCAATTAAACGCACTATCCACGACTTAAGTCAATGAATCAATGGTTTATTGCCAATACTTCCAATTTCTCCTAATTAGTTACAAATGGGGACACACGTATTACTCGTGTTATCCGCTCCTAATCAATCAAATCAATTAATAATTAACTTTAAGTTACAAAATTGAGGAACAAGGAAAACTCGTTTTGTCCTCTCGAAAATCTACTTCTTACTGTCATGTCTCCTTCTCTGGGAGACTTATATTTATAGCCTATCCTAGGGCACATATAATCAGTGGGGCAAGAATAACCTAACGGACAAACTTGCCACACCTACTTTTGAGTGTGAGCGTGACGCTATTTTCTATCCTTATGAACATGAAAACCAAACATCACACTGTAGCCTAACATGTCTTCACAATATCCAACATAAAGTTTGGATGTCGAGTTCTACATGTAAATGGGGGTTCTTACGTACGCTGAAGCAAATTATGACCTTTAATTGGCTCAAAAACGCTTCCAGAAAAGTTTGATTAAAAAATAACAATAATTAACTTTTAGAAAAGTCTGTTATCATACATTGAGTATTTTTGGTCCAATTTTGTTAATTGTGTTATGCGATTAACAAACATAAAATTTGATTAAAATGTGATTATAGGCAGTGTACATCTTATTAAGTTTAAAAATTGAGTGAGTTTTCAGTTAAACTGTGAGTTAACAGTGTTGTTATACTTCTGGACAAAACTCCATTTGTCCATCCACTGGATGAAAGTGAATAAAATGGACGAAACTCTCTGGCTGCATGAAATTAATGCCTCAATGCAATACAAACGCGAAAAGAGGGGGGAATCACAAATTTAGAAAGTTTGATATCAAATTTTTTAGCTAAAACTTGCACTTTTATTGCATTTTAAGCCGTAATACCTCGATTTGTATTACGTTAATGCATTTTCTCTAAAATAATTGACTAGATTTTAAATAAATAAATTTTTTCCACTTTTCAACATCCAGTGGAAGTGGCGTTTAATCCAATTTACTTTTATTCATCTACCAACACTGTGAGTTATACATCCAAGTACTTAAGAAGTGCAGGGAATATAATCCCGTCTTATGACGAATTTGTAAGCCAGTGCTTCTGCATAAGAAAAAAATTCATTTGGTTACTGACTTTTTTTTTACAGAATATTCTTGTCAAAATGTTAAAGTCATTCAGAATTCTCCTGATTAGACGGTTATGTACATACGTTCTTTTATGAGTTGAGATGGGAATTTGATATTGATTTTAAACGATTTAAACACAATAATTTTTAACAATCTTCGAGAAAACTTCAAGTAGGTACTTACGAGGGGTCCCCGCGTCGTGATCGCGTCCTATTGGCTCAAATTCAAAAATCTAGATTCAACTAGTTCTAAAACTAACCCCTTATCTCGCTTGTTACTCCATGGCCATAAACTTTTTCAAAAGTTCGAAAATTTAATTTAACCCCCAAAATTCTTTACGAGAAATAGCATGTAAATTTTGAATTTTCACGTGCGCCCTTTGTCTTTACGAACTTGTGCGAACTTTTTATAAATTTGTCAATTCATTCAAAAGTTTAGTTTTAGAGTTCAGTTAAAAACAAGTGCAAAATACAATGAAAAGTACAAATAATAAAGACAAAAGCAAAATACCAATGCAAAACACGATTGCAAAATGCAAAATGTGAACGCAAAATAACAATGCAAAATATAAATTAAACATACGAATTCACTTTGTATTTGTAATTTGCAATTTTGTAACAGTTTTTTTTGCGTACGTTGGTTTTTGTTTTTGTAGTTCGAGTGTTGTGAGGATTATAATTTTACGAATAGTGTGGTAAGACACTCATTTATAGAACTGTTGCATGAATTATAGAAAGGAGGGACTACGTGAAACTTCAAAATTTACACGCTATTTCTCTTAAGGATTTTTGGGGGCTAAATCAAATTTTCGAAATTTTGAAAAAGTTTATGGCCATGGAGTAAAAAGCGAGATACGGGGTTAGTTTTAGAACTAGTTGAATCTAGATTTTTGATTCGGAGCCAATAGGACGCGATCACGACGCGGAGACCCCTTGTTAGTCAACGTAAGTTTGTCAGCGCTTAAAGGAAGAAAAAATTTCATCTGTCATTGGAAAGCATTGTTTGGCATCTAGTATATTAAACAAATTATATATTATTAAGCATTATTTGGATTTAGGAGAACTTTTTTTTAATAAAATTTATTTCCAGATTTCCAATACAATAAAAACTAATTAGGTTCAAAAAGCCTAGGTGAACCGTGAATTCCAAAAATTTCGACGTCTATTCACCTATTTATAAATTTTTGGACATTTTTACAGCGCTTATTGAAAGACGGTAAACAAATTTGTGTGTTATGTAGCATCTGCACGCTGTTAGAAGTAATTAAATAAAGAGTATATTACCATTTTTAAACGGTCGTCATTACAATGCCAATTCCAATTATAAAAAAAAAACATCCCCATATTGAACTAGTTTCATAATTTTTATGGGTAGGTTAGAACTACGATTGTATGGTTAGGTTATTTCGTGCGTTAAAATATTATACGAAGAGCCAATCATGCAAATTATGTCGTTTGAAGTAGTTAAATAATTAACAGAGCTTGTGAATCGACAGTTTTTGTTGTCTTTACGCAGTATAAAATATGTAGTATTAAACAACGTATTTTATATATGACTCAATTTGTAGCGACGGTTCCTTTTAAAAAAAAATCGGGGGTATTATAAAAGGCGTAATTTTTACCCCACGTTGATGCGCTGGCCGTAAATTTGGCTGTTCTTCTCATTATTAACTTAAAAAATCTAATATTGTTTAATTCAAATAGGGTAAAAAATACCTAGGATAGCGTAAAAACTTGTTTTCAAAAAATATCCGTGGGGTAGAATGGCTGGTTAGGTTTGGCATGTGTACCGACAAATTATTTGCTTGGTCTGAATTTTAAACAAGTTTAAGATGAGTTGGATACAATTGTATGACGCAATGGGGCTTCAAAAATTTGGATTATTTTTTGGACATGAGTATTCTGGTGACGAGATCAAAAAAAAGAGCTCCATTAAGTTTAAGTTAAATAATTTGTAGCAATGACACAAATATTGTCGCACTATTGTTGCCTTAGTGTTAGTGTCTTAGTTCTGCTTACTGGCAGAGCAAAATCAAAATCGGGCAGTGAAGTTCTTTATTCCAAAATGGAATCGCTCTCAATCGAATTGCTTGAGTCTTTTACGGACTGTTTAACCGCAGTGGTAGAATCGGGCATTCAATCACTGAACTTACCTCAATTTCGTTTTCCATTGCTACGCTTTAACGAAACTCCTGTCAACAGTCCTATACCAGTACTAAAGCAGCTAGAAAAATTGAGTTTCACCTGGAATTATACACGTTCCAGATGTTACTTGCTCTACGTCGTACATCCGCCATCAAAAGAGTACGAAAACGCCGTAGGCAACACAGCGGAATTTCTAACACATTGCTGGGTAAAAAGAGGATGTCAACAACGAAAAACGTATTTTGTGTTTATTCATCTTTCTGAAGTGCCGACCCCACCGAGGTATCAAGTCAGTAGAATTTCATCTTCATTCCCTTACAATATATATTTACAGAAAAACGTCTCCTTAACCATTACTCTATTGGCTAATTGGGCTTTGCAAGCCTACTTACAAACAACGACAAATGGATCAATTACTAAGGTTAGTAATTAAAACGTGTAAATCTAAAAAAAAAGTAACGGTAAAAATTAGGTAAAGAATTTTTAATTTAAAAAATAGACCTACTACATTTCGCGGATTAGCAACTTTATAGGAATGTCTTGTTGGTCCGTCTGCTTGTCCCGGTTTGCGCTATAATGCTCAAGCGGGTTACCTATTTAAATTCTGTTTACACTTTTTATGATTAAATATATTTATATTCCGTTTTCATATGATGAACTCATTTTTTTACTTGTTTCTTAGACATACCTTGACAAACTTTTGCTGTATATAACACAACATGGATGTCACTTACATTGGAGAGTAAACCGTGAGGGCAGGTTGTCCGAAATTGTTGATGGCGGTTATTATCACAATCTTAAATTGCAGCAACCCTTGGTTCAGCTAGCACTTATCGACGGTTTCAAACACGTGTATCGTAATTTAAATACAGAGTTATACATTCCGTTTTTTCAAACTCCACCATTTGGAGGGTATCATAGCATAATAGAGTTTGACGGAAGTATTGATGCCGCGGACACATTTAGTTTCAGCCTCGAATCCTACGCATTTCAAGTAGGAATCACAGAGTACTATTTTGTAACGTGTGACGGCAGAGAGGTAACCAACCCATTCAACATTTTCCTGCGCTGTTTTCAACCATGGGTTTGGGCAACAATGCTACTATCTTGTGTACTGTTGACACTATACCTCCACATGATTGCAACAAAACTTAATATCATTTCTCATCAGCTAATTATTCGTGTATTGCTGGAGCAAGGTGTTAAAATCACAAAGAGATTTACTACTGTAAAAGGTTTTCTTGTTTTATTTGCTTTGTTGATTCTAATGGCAATGGTGCTTACGAGCATATATAAAAGTCGAATTACCTCTGATTTGACCTTTCCACTCCAAACTAGTGGCTTAGAGTCTCTATCAGATGCTCTTAGCAAGCATTACAACATACTCTTGCCTAAGCACAGAAGCCTATCTCTAGCAGAAAGTGATGAAAAAATTTCGAACAATTTCCAAAAGTTTGGTAACTCAACCGAAAGATATGCTGGGCTGTATTCCGCACAACTTCTTTTGGGATCAGTCATATCAACACTACTACAAAGATGCAGGGCGTTTAACACACAAGAACAATCGATGAAGGACTACTGTGCAAAAATTATTGACAACGTCTACTTCAACTTTAGTAGAAATTATTCACAAGTCAGTGAAATATTAAAATGTAATCGGTCCGTGTTTGTTGGTAACAAGTGGGAAATCGAAGACTTAGTAAGACAAGGGACAAATGAAACAAATTTGAATTATTTGTATCAAGGTAAGGTAGCCATATTCCCCAGAGCCAAGTACTGGACATTTAGTGACATGGCTTTGGATCGTTCCCACTGGATGTACAGGCGGATACAAGCAATTATACACTCAGGCATACATGCACATATTTTGGCATTGGAAGATTTAGTTAGCAATGTCGCAAAGTCTCTGTTTTCTAAAATAGAGAACAAAATTAAACGGCTGGATACAAATTCCAACCTCGTGGTTGCTACATTTTTGTTATACGCAACAGGAATTGGAATCTCAATTATTGTCTGTGTGCAGGAAATAATAAGCAAATTTGCTGGAATCCTGGTATTCTTGCATAATATTTCCAACGAATTTTAGTGCCACGCAACGAGTTATAATTGGTAAAATTTTTATTTAAAAGTACAAGCTTACCACATTGTGTAAACCACTTTTTTCAATTGCAAAACTGTTGCCAGAAACTTCCCCTGGAGTATCAAAAATGAAAAAAACATTCCATTTTATAAATTGTATTTCTATTTCTGATATCAAATCTATTCCTTCTCGTCGATTAATCAACTTTAATACTGATTAACGTTGAATCGCAAAATCTTTTAGACTATTTTACTGAGCTCAGGAATAAATTCAATTCAACTCTTGATTATAACCGTTGAACCGTTTTGTTTTAACAAAACTCTACGGCAACGCCAAAACCATTCAGAAGCACCGCCGACTAGGACGAAAGCGCTAATGCATATATACGCTATATCATCACAGTATGTCATTAAAACGCTAAGCAACACCATAACAACCCTGAAAATTAGTCCAACTCTAAGGCAACGCCGAAGCAACAAGTTACCATCACCATTACTACTAATATTCGTCGTTGTACTTGACAATCAAGCGTTGATACAAATTGTGGGTGTAAACAATGGACCCAAATCATAAGCTAAAAGATACAAGTAGGATCCATGTTGGTAGAATTGATGAGGAAGAGAAGGGTTTCAAAACGTAAAAATTCGGGACAAATGGTATTTTTGTTTACATAAACATTTTTGCGAGCGGAAATTGTTGAGTATTTTGTTAACAAACCAATGCAAACACACCTAATCAAATACTTTATTGTTCCAAATACAAAAAATTCTACGAATAGTTTAAAAATCGCTATTAACTTTTGCTTCATGTAAAAGTACAAAAGGGCAGGAACTTGATTTTGCGTTAGCTTGAGATGGTTGAATTGAATTGAATTCACTTACAAAACTAGCAAATAGCCAAAAGCATTATGTAATTTTACTTGTTTTGTTTTGGGGTTCAAACAGAAGTCGTAGAATGGAGAACAAGGAATCATCTGGATCGCTCAAATCATATCAGTTCTTCGACTTATGCAAATGTAAAAAACAAATTGGCCAAGTTGGTCTAGATGGCCGTGGTTCATAGCTTTCGTCTCTTTCCACTAGCCAAACTGAGAACAAGGGTTCAAATTCCCCGATCAGCCGCAAAAATCTTTGCTACTGGCTTTTCCCTGAAGAAATGACTCTGCGTCTGACCTTGTGTATGTCCGTGTATCTACAACCATGGGATACAAAAATAACCCGATATGTTTCCGAATAGTCTTTAGGAAAACAGAAACAAATTCTCAATTGCTTAAATGTGTGCTAATGAGTCCTTCCCAGTATGTCCTTATTTGCTCCCTTACATGTTGACTATCCAATCTGCAGGAATGTCAAATATCGTGCCTTTTTGTTTTTCATTGGTTTCTGAAGCTAATGAAAATTGATTTAAATATCCTGACAATAATCAATCGCAGACTTTTTCTCTCCAACACATTCAGACCTTCAGACATTTCAGACTCTCAAGACGTAACCTTTCCACTAAATTCGTTTTAAAAATTCGGTTTCCATGTATCAAAATGGTTACCATTCTCAGAAACCCTGTTTAGCTTCAATGTAAGTTTCCTTCTTTGTATTTTAAGCTTTTCAGGGCTCTGAAAAATTTCTTCGGCTGCAATTAATGTAATATAAATTTCACTCAGGTTTAAGCAAAAGTAATTTTCTTCCATTCTTTTGGGCTTAAACACGAAGAAATTGAAGAACATGAACTTGAAGAGGTGCGATTGAAATAGTTTTTGTATAAATATTTAAGTGATGTGAGATAAGTTGTAGAAAATTTAAAATTCAAATAAAAAATTCAACTAAAGTATTCACAGTGCAGCTCCACAGTCAACTTTTTATCACAAAGACTTATAACCATGTTTAAAGACAACTTTCCCTCTCTCCCTCAACTGTTTTGAAATAAAGCTTGTTGTAAGTAATTACATTTTTGGCAATCCTTACGTATATAGTAAACCAGTATACAGTGAAACCGCAGATATAATTAACTAATCCTTTGCCCAGCTTGAAAAATGCTACCAGGCAATTATTGAATAATTTCTTTTTGCAAGAAAAATAATTGTTTCTTAATAATCGAATAAGTTTTACATTATTTTACTTTTAACAATCTAATTTTAATTTATTGTACAAAGAACAATGAACGTACGGTAATACGGAGTAATAAATGACGCTTTTTAAAGAATTTTAAAAATATCTGAATGATAGAAGTGCGATGACAATTTTCAATGGAGCCAAATTTATCTCAATTGGTATAACCACCCTTCCAGAATGGGTTACCGTCATTGAGTTATTGGTTTTAATATATAAAATTTCCAAATGTCCCTAAACTGGGTAATAGGAGATGTCCAGATGTCCTTCATTTTACCTACTGAAACGTTGTCGTTTCCAGGAGGGAGGAGCTCTCGTGACATGGGGGCAAGGGATCTATTCGGTGGAGCTCGCTGGAGAGTCACTTGGCCGCATGTCACAGGGACTTAACAGTTATGGTCAGATGCCCTAATTAGTATTATTTATAATGAGGTCAAAACCTCATAGGGGGATGTCAAGGGAAATAGTGAATTTACTTTGGTTTCTACTTCACTAGCCCTGCGCTCTCCACTTTAAAATGTCAGTTTACAATTATAAAATTTTATCGACTAATTCAAATCTTGAATTCTTACGATGCTTCTATTTTATGTATTTATCATTGACTAAGCCTTTCATTGCTAGACTTTAAACACTATTAACCCGTTTTACTAAATATGATACTGATATTTAAACTAATGTGTAGTGTCACGGAGCGTATCCGACGCCGCCTTGAACTCTGAAACATCGAATAGACCGTGGGTGATGCGCTCAACGGTAGTGGACACGACGACTTGCTTGGCAATAAGCGCTGGACAAGAAAAAGGAGGAAAGGACAGTTTAAAATAAATTTATTAGCAATAACGTAAAATTAGGGCTCAACAAAGGTCAGGGCGGGGCAACGCGTAAGGACAGCTCAACAGGACAAGACAAACCCGACTGACCAAGAGCAATGACTGCCACTGCTGTTTATAGCAGTGGTTTCACAAGGACAACGTAGAACAGACAAATAAACTCTGACAAGACAAAATGACAAAAAGATAAGGACTAGGCAGACACATGTCTGCAAATAATGTGTGAATAACATATCCTACTGTCGACAATTGTTGGCATTGTGGGCGTGACAGTATTGTTAACATGTTGATCATGGGTTCGCCATGTATCAAATAAATAATTCATTCATCCGTAGAGGGAATGTCAAATAAGGCCCATATTTACCTTGTCAATTTTTTCCTGAGATTGGATAACGCCCGGTTGGAAGAAGGTTCTGTCTAAACTTTTAGCAAGAAAAATAAAATTTTATTACAAATATTTAAAATATTAATAGCAAGAAAGTTGGCTGTCGTAAAAGTCAACTTCATCAT
>JAQFYP010003519.1:0-10790 GCA_034694865.1 Bilobella braunerae
TTAACCTAACTATGACATTTTAAAAACTCAAAAACGATTTCCCAATTAGTTAATTGTAATTAGAAATTAGTAAAATTCAACTGTATAAAATTGAGTTTTAAGCGTAACTCCCGTCTTAGGACGGGCACGTTAGCTTGTTGCCATATATAAAAGATATATATATATATATTTTATATCTCTTATTACTTTCATCTCACTTTGGCTAGTCGGTTGGTTTTGTCGTAGAACGGGCAGTTTTGGCAATTGAAACATTTTTGTACATTGTACAGTGTGCCGTGAATCAAACATTTGCAACTGAAGATATATGCAAATCGCATTGTGAGTGCGGAAAAAACGTTCAGTTTCGGTGTGTTCAAGATGCCAGTGGAGACTTTGCATGCCAAAAACGAGTAATGCAATCAGCTTTTAGATCTGCATGAATTTGCTAACTTAGCAAAAATTTGATAAATTAGCATAACACACTTGATGCACTCATTTTACCTTTTCATGTCATTTGTTTTAAGTGTGACTACGGTCTTTCGTTCTTAAAGAAAAAAGTATGCACAAGCTTGTGCGAATGCCCGGGATTTTCCTGCACGAGGGACTTTCTTTTCGGCGGCGGCAAATTTCAATGCACTGAGGTTTGTATTTCTAGTAGTAATTGCCTAATTGTAATTGGCATAATTACATAATTACTTCAATTAGTGTTCCGTGGAGGCCTTTAAGACCAAGGAGTCATGTGAGCTGGATTGTCCGTGTCCGGGGTATAAGTGCCTGGATGTGGGTGAAAAGGCTATCGCTTTTGTTTGCCGAAAAGAAGTCGACTTGGTAAAAATCACACTTTTTTAAATTCAATACACTATTTTGAAACAAATACACATTTTAAGAAATATCAATTGAATTTTAGGACAAATTTAAAAAATGTCTCACTGGCAAAATTTGGCCCAATGCCGAGAAGTGTGAAACGTTTTGCTCTTGCAAGGGCGACTCAACCTGCATGCAGGTCGGATCGGGCTTCAAGTGCCTAAGCGTGCGTGATTTTACGATTCTTAATAAAAGTAAAAAGTTTTTAAAATACATTTTAACCTTTCTGTAACAGTGCAAATTCACTGACTACGTCTACGCATCAAAAAGCGATTGCTCTAAGACCTGTACCTGTGAAATTGGGGGTTGCGCGGAGGACACTGCGTCTAAGAAATGGGGTTGTAAAAGGGTTTGTGAGATAATATGTTTTATTGGTTTTCAAAGGCTGATTTTCCGTGCGAATCAAAAAGAACTGATCACAAAGAAGTAGAAAAACTTGGTTATTAGTTAACTCCAATATTAGGTTTTTGTCACCATTTTTGAGTGTTTTATACAATAGGCCAAGTAAGCCTGTTCTGGAACAGGAGTACCCTTAAGGGCCTTTTTGAGGTTTCTGACAGATTCAAGTGAAACAATTGAAATTAGTCAGGTAATTAATTAAGGTAGAAAAGCAAACAAAAATTTGAGAGAATACCCTTCTCAAGCACTTAAAATCAAAACCTTGCAATTTTAATATTTAAAAAATTTTAGGATACCCCATTTGTCACGCATTTACAATCAAGAGCTTTCCGATCTTGGTTGTAGGAATATGTTCCGCAATTAGTAGCATCAGAATGCTTAAGTCAATGTTGTCACGCACTCACGACTTCCGGTTTGAAAAATATCGCGAGTGGCAGGCTTAAATCACCGCTAACTCTTTCCTTGGCAGAACTAAATATATTTGAAATAGAAAAAGTGTGTGGGGCTAATTAGAGTTACACGTGACATGCAACAGCGTGATAGAATCGAACTCTTCCAAACAACAAGATTTTTACAACAATAAAATTGTCAAGAAACCATAATTGCGTCAGGCGTGTTAGGCCCGAAAGCAAAGAAGTTTGTTCTACCTTTTGGTGTTCTCTGCAAGCTTAACCTGAACCTAACGATGAACATCATAGTAAAATCACGTGAAGTGTTTAACCACCGTTTCTCCCTCATAGTGCATAGAACAGGTGCCGTTCACTACTGAAGTGGACTGCAACGACAATTGTGCGTGTGGACGTGGTTATTGTCGACCTGTAGCAGGCCTCTTTTACTGTGTAATATACAGCAAGGTAAGGAGAAATATTAGTTGGCAACTCGGCAGTAAACTAAGTTGCTAACACTCTACTTTCTACTAGACATGTCAATTCAACACGGAATTTGAATACGGCTGCAACTTCGACGACGCGAGATGCAAATGCGGTGTGCCAACAGTAAAATGTTTGGAGTTTAAAGGGATTGGCAATTGTAAAGCAACAGTAAGGACAAACAAGTTTTATTATTATTAATACTACTGTTATTATTCACACCTAAACACTACTTTTTGGTCATTTGCTAAGCTCCCAGAGTGCTAATGTGATAATTTCTAAGTCTGGAGAGTAAGACATGACTAGGCAGTAGTTTCTAAAATAAAAATAAATATTCCTCAAAAAATTTTTTGTTAGCTAAACTAACCTGTTTTTTGCCGATCCTCCTGTCGACAGACTGGCTTCTTTGGCTAGACTTATTACAACAATTTTGTCACAAACTTAACCAAATTAACAATTTTGATACCATTTTGTTGAACAGTGTGCTCCAAATGACGTTGAATACTCTGACATACGTCAGTGCAAGCTAAATTGTCAATGCGCAGACTACCCCATCTACAAGTGTCATGGATCACCATATAGCAAGTGCATGCCACTACTGGTAAGGTTCACGCATGGTTGTATGGTTGTTGATTTTTCCTATCTTGAATTAGTAAGCTGTTTTAAAAAAAAAACGGTTTTCAGTCACCTCAAAGTAACAGTTTTATGGAATTGACCATTATCGGCTTACTCTTACATGTAGTAGTACCCCTATGTAACACGCAGATCTCGACCAAAAAAATATATGTCGTAGACCCAACCCATGTAACAGCTTTTGGGCTAAAAGTTGCGGGGGAGTTGCCTAAACTCAAGAAAAAAAAATTGCGCCAAGTTTAATTTTGCAGAATCTTTATGGAGGTTTATCACGTGAAACGCAAAGGGGGGACCCTTCTCATGTTTGAAACTTCGTATTTTAAACTGTGCGTATTTATGAGTCCCTTTAATTTGCAATAAATGCGGAATAGTGGGTGAAGTAACTATTTTAAGAAAATGCGGAATGGCTTTCACGTGGTGAAAAACATTCAAAATTAACTCATGTTACGCTACATTTATAAAAAAAACGGAATATACATTCCAAAAAAATCTAAAGTATTTGAAGTTAAATCATATTCCGCAGATTCCGAATTTTCTAAAAATAGTTCACTCACCATCTATCATTTTGCTGAATTAGGTGCTTCTTCACCCACCATTCTGTTTTTGTTTTTCAAATTAAAGGGACCCGTAAATACGCACAGTTTAAAATATGAAGTTTCAAACATGAGAAGGGTCCCCTCTTTACGTTTTACGTGTTAAATCTCCATAAGGATTCTGAAAAATTTAAACTTTGGCGTAATTTTTTTTTGAGTTTATGCAACTCCGCCGCTACTTTTAGCCCAAAAGCTGTTATATGGGTTGGGTCTACGACATATATTTTTTTGGTCGAGATCTGCGTGTTACATAGGGGTACTACTACATGTTAGGCTTCGATGCCTTTGAGGCATTGCGTTCTAAAACGGGCTTGTTAGGCTTGTATTTCCATTTTTATCAATTTGTATTTAACGTATTGGCTTAGTGTTCCTAATTGGGCACTGGCTCACAATATGCTGCTTTTGATACCCAACCTTAAAAATTGAGCAAATTTCGCTGAATTGCAGTAAGAAGTTCACGCACCACTCTTTATGGTCTAACCAAAAATTACAGCTATTAAATATACTTACTACATACTTGAAGATACAAGATGTTTTTCTTTTAGTGTCAGGTCGGTGAAAGTGCAAAAACTGAAGCAGACTGCCTGGCATTTTGCAATTGTGAGGCCATGGAAATCAATACGACTTGCCTAGCCAAAGACGGCAAATTCCAATGTGTGGATAAGGTAAAGTTTTAGGTTTTGACATAATTGGTTACATTTTTTGTATAACATTTTTGTATTTTGAGGTAAAATTTTTTGAGATAAAACATTTAACGCCTTTTTTTTTAGGAAATACGCATCGGTGACAGAAGTCAATGTGAGCGGAAGGATGTCAATGGCTTCAAAACGGAGGGCGACTGCAAGGCAAAGTGTGTCTGCAATAACGTAGCCGGTTTCCAGTGCATTCAACGCCGTGTCCTTGGATACAAGAAAAACGCGAAAGGAAAACTAGTTGTCGACCCAGATTACAAGGCTTGGATTTGTGAAAAAGTAGAGATTTTTTAGAAATTCAAAATTTGTAGAATACATTTTGACACTCCTTGTTGTATATGCAGTGCGCTTTTAACACAATCTTTCGCGACCGCTCCAAGTGTGACGATGCGTGTTCATGTAAAACCGCAAGATACTGCCTACCCACTCGTAACGATACGCAGAGATTTCAATGCTACGCTCGAGAGGTAAAAATACACTATACTTCAAGTGGAGCCTAATTTGTGTGTCAACTAAACCCATTTGTAATCCCAAAAAACTCAACTGGACTACAAGTGGTTGACGCAAATGTATTTAATTATGGCCTCGTTTGTCCTGCAAATTCTAATAGTATTTTAGTCAAAATTCAAAATTATCGTATATACGGGTCATGTTTATTGTTTACTAAACTTCATTAAACACCCAATGTTTAGTGAAGTGGCGCGGGTTCGACCCGAGGCTAACTAATACTTTTTTTTGACGAATTTTAACAAATCACGGTTTTTGACGAGCGTGTTAAGCCATACAATGCTGAAGAGGTGGAATCTTTTTTTAGCTTAATGGATTTATGGTGCAATATGTCCTCTATATTTAGTACTAGTAAAAATAGGTATACATCAGGAATACCTCAACAAAATCGCCAATGAATGATTACTTCTTTTAATTAAACTTTTTTCAAAAATATTTTTTTTATTGAAGTTTTTTTTTATTAAAAAGTATGGCCTCAAAAGTCTCAGTCAAACCTAAACCTAACCCTTAAGACGATCTAGCTTGGTTTGACCTAGAATTGGATGAGAAGTTAAGCAGCTTATGGTCCGATATGAGAATACGGCTCCTAATAACGACTTGGCAAGGTTACCTCACTGATTACATAGTACTGACACTGACTTTGTTTTAAAAAAAAATTGAAAACGAAGAATATGTGTAATTTTCTTCAAACTATCTTAGTTAGATGTTGTGTTATTACAACAAACCACTTGCTCAACGCCGATCAAGCATTTTCTTTTGGGAATTGCTGTGTATTTTTGAAAATCGTTCGAATTTCCAAATTTTTAAACTGACAACATGATTAATTACAGTGTAACTTTCAAAAGACGCATCCTAGCCTTGTCGCCTGCATAGCCAGTGGAGATTGCAATTGTAAATGGGGCCAGTGCACTCTTTCAACAGATGTGGAAACGAACACGACCAGCGCCTTCTGCCTGTCCCTGGAAGACAAAGACTATGTATGAACTAAGCATTGATCCTAACTACCAAACAAGCCCGTTCTAGGACGGGGATTGTTTGACTAATGTTGACTAACTGACCAATGTTGTTTGACTAATTGTTTTCAATTAATAAGTGCGATACGGGCACCCAGTACATGGTGGACAGTCGAGGGTTCGAGGAGTGCAAACCCAATTGCCTTTGTGAGTTTGGTGTCTGCACGAAGGCGTATAATAAAGGAACAAAACTGTATACGCACATCTACTGCAGAAATGTTGACAGGGTATTTCCAAATTAACTTAATTAGCGTAGCTAACTAATTAACTCCTCAATTAATTGTCAAGTTAGGAATGTTTTTTTTAATTTCAGTGCGCTTATGGAAAAGTTTTCGAAATATTTGCCCTTTGCTTCCGTGATTGCAAATGTGGCGGGGTTTGCTTGAAGGCCCTATCAAACCCTAGTAGGTTTCAATGTTATGCCAGAACGGTAAAATAATCATTATAAATACAATTATATTCAAGTAACAGTATTTATAGATATATAAATGTATATATATATGTTTATAACCCATTAAATTAATTAGTCAAAAATTACACATTACACATACAGTGCACCTATGGCGGGAAATACGAGAGTGTTGACGAATGTAAGCGAAGTCGAGTTTGTAACTGCAAATATTCTGAGTGCGGTTTAATGGAAAATTCTAGCACTGTGTACACTTGCCTAAAATTAAAACCACCAACTACAGTAAGTCACAAAAAAACTCCGCTATTATTTTTATTTCTTTTGAAGGATTATACACATTATATTATTTATTTGATTCATACGTAGCTTACTTATTATTATATTTATTGCCTGTACTTTTTTCAAGTGCGACTTCGATGCAAAATACGATGTACTTAATGGATTATATAAATGTAAAGACGAGTGTCGGTGTGGCATTGCTGATTGTAAGTTTGGCATCGGGGACCTCACCTGCAAAAAAAGTCCAAAAGTACGCCGCCAAGATTAAATAGCAATTAGTTGATTGAAATATTAAAATAGTCAACTACAATTAAGTTGAACATTTATATTACCATTAGTGTATCTTTGGAGACTCTTATGATACACTGGATGAGTGTGCGCCGCGCTGCAAGTGCTCAAAGTCATTTGGGCAAAGTCGATGTCGAGACGTGGGGAAGAATGCCCCGGGCTGGAAGTGCTTCAATGATGAAGAGGTAAACGCACTCACAAATATAGAGCTTCATTCTCTCTCCACTAGCCATCATGAGAACGGAGGTTCAAATCCCCCGATCAGACACAAAAAAGTCTTTTCTGTTGGTTTTCCCTTTCAAGGATTTGCCTTGCCTCTGACCTTGTGTATGCCCGTATCTCCGTGAACTAGGCATACAGAGACAGAGGATATGGAAATTACTTGAAATGGTTTCCGAACGGTGTTAAGGTAAGGACTGCCCTCATTTGCATAGAGTCACCTGCGATTATCAGGCCAAAGCTACGGCCATGCCTGATTTCAGGTTGGTGTCCTCCCTTTGTGGACTAGGCCCGTAAAACAGCGGATTGTTACGGATAGTCTGCTGTGCCCGCTTGATGACAAAATCTATGCTAATGAGCCCCTCCCCTGCCATTTTCTTACCTCTTTCCTTTACATGTTGACCATCCGCTCTGCGGGAATGTAAAATAACGTGCCTTTTACTCACAAATATACGCACATTGTGTAAAAATACTCCTTTTCTTTGGACTGATGCAACACTTTTGTCTCAACAGTGCTCCCTTGTTGTTAAGAATGCAAATGTGTCGCTTGTATCACCGAAGTGTAGGTGCTATGCTCGTGCGCCTAAGAAAGGGCCTGATGGCGTGTACACTTGTGCGCTGAATCCTGATCGCTGCAATATGGAATACAAGTTTCCAACCAAGGAGCGCTGCAACTTGGCCTGCGAGCAATGTTCCAAATTCACAAAAGTACCTCAAGAGTGCCTTGAGTTTGAGGGCGAGGACGGAGAGTACTACAAGTGTACCAAGCAGGTGATGCAAAAGAGACTTAGCTATAGCTAAACAAGCCCGTCTTCGGACAAAATTTCTACTAAAATGTTGTAAAAAAAATGTAACTTAAACGCATCAGTTATTTTGTAATTTCAACTTTTTAAAATTTTAAACTTCCCGCTTACTGTTTTTCTTTTTCAAGTTAGTTATAGTTCGTTTTTTTGGCAGTGTACTTTATTTATTCCAAATTTTGGTATTTTGCATTCGTGTTTATATGGTAATATAAGCAAACATATCTACAACGCCATGTCCGTCTGCATTTGAATAACAAAAAATTGTGTTCAACAATAATGAATACCTAGGTATATTTTGTAATGCCGTCTTGAACGGTCATTACTGTTTTTGTCAATCAAATTCATGTTTTAAATGTTAGAATTTATTATTTAATTAATTTAAGAAATAAGCATTGTTCAGTTTGGATGTTGAATTATGGTTCATTTGTGGAGTGGCCTTCCTTTTTTTGGCCCGCCACATATTCAATATATTGGTAAAACTGCTGCTGCATACCAAACTTGTATGTGAACAACTCGACTACTGACTTTTTGGACATGTTCGGCTGACCGATCTGTGGAATTGGGAACTTGTTCATTATGAGTTGAAATTAAAACTCATGATAAACAACCAAAAGATTTGAAATTTTTTTTAAATTAGTATTGCAAAGCAGCTTATTTTGAGAAAGCGAAAATGCAATTTTGTCAGTGACCATGAACTTACAAATTTGCCGCATTTCGTTTCCGAAGTTTTAAAGTTGTTGCACGTTACCAGGCACAATAAACCTAATTTTGAGATAAATAAAGTACACTGCCAAAAAAAAGAAATATAGTCGCCTATAGTCGCGAACTATAGTTTAAATCAGCAAAAAACCGATGGTATCATAAGATCTACAACATATACCTTCACTGCTTGTTTAAATAACTGACTTGAACTTAATAGTTTGTCTCAATAGTAACTTCCCAATTCTCACATGACTAACGATTATAATTGTGGTAATTACTTATGAAACCAGCCAAAAGTCAGCTGTTACTCAGGCAGACCTAGAGCAAAGTACACAACAATCGTTTTTTTTGTGCTAAGACTGGTTTGTTTGGCTAGTTCAATCAGTTGGTGTAGATGTAGAAGGTTTGGCTTGTTTAAGGGGCGATTTCAGTTATAATTGTAGTGCAATTTTTCAGTGTAAGATCTACAAGTGGTACTTTGACCAGTCGACCTGCGCCAAACGCTGTGGCGGCACAGGACCCTGTCCTGGAGAAAAGTACCGATGCTACTTGGATCCCAAAGTGAAGAATGCGAGGTTGTTTCGGTGCCTTGCAGAGTCGGAAGTTAAGTTGTTACGCACAACATTAGACTACGACAACGGGGTAAAAAAAACCTAAATGTTTCGAAAAAGCTTGTATGATGTAAAATTTGAATACCCAATACCGAACAACACTGGTGTTGCATATAATGCACCCAATGTTTCTAAACATCTCATTACACACACCCTCTACTGCAAACTTCAATGTATACTTTGCACATTACATATGTAGCCTATTTACAACGTGAAATGCATCAAACCATCACAATTCCTGCACTAACATTACAACACATGCCTTACATTTGCTTGCACGATGCAATGCAATGGACAGATTCCAAATGTCAATGCATCATACATTAGAATATACGCAATATACATCCTAGTTGCACAAATGTCAAACATTATAAATAAATGTTGGTACATTGCGAAATATGTCGTACACAGAAGTTGTAGGTGTACATTTCAATGTAACACATTCAAGATTTCTAGAAATAATACAATATTACTACATTATTATTTCTTCCATTATTATTAAGTCCATTACGCATTACGAAACATAAATTACGAACACAAGTATACATTTCCATGCACACATTATCATTATAAGTGTCACCACATTGTACATATAAAAGCATATGCATTCATGCATTCCACACACTTAGAGACCTATACATTAGAATATACGCAATATACATCCTAGTTGCACAAATATCAAACGTTATAAATAAATGTTGGTACATTGCGAAATATGCAGTACACAGAAGTTGTAGGTGTACATTTCAATGTACACATTCAAAATTTCTAGAAATAATACATTATTACTATATTATTATTTCTTCCATTACTATTAAGTCCATTACGCATTACGAAACATAAATTACAAACACAAACATACATTTCCATGCACACATTGTAAGTGTAACCACAGTGTACATATAAAAGCATATGCATTCATGCATTCCACACACTTCCGCGCTATTTCCCTTAAATGATTTAATTTACTTAAATACCCGTCCTAAGACGAGAAAGGCAGAAATTAAAACTGAAATTCTCGTATCGTAGGTCGGTCTTGTTTGGCTATGCAAAATTATAATCAAAATTTTGTTTGCTAGTGTGACTACAAGTCATATAACCCAACTGAAGCCACTTGCAAAGAACGTTCTTGCCCTTGTCGCCTTGGCGTTTGCGTAAAGAACGTTATCCAAGGGTTGGAGTACTGGACGTGCATCAGGGACTTGTCAAGATACCCAGAAAGGGTACACACAAAAACATTGTACACAAGATAAGTACACATATTATAGTAGTGTAATGTGTACGCAGTGCGGATACATACTAAATGGTAGAAATCCACCGAAGCAGTATCGGAGCCGGTCGAAAGATTTCTGCCTTGTTAATTGCAAATGTCCTTTTAAAAGCATTTGTCAATACGACCGGTTCGATGGGAGACGGTATCGCTGTACTGCGGTAAGTAGTAATTGGTAACATATGTTGACAATGTTATCGCTATAGTTCGGTTAGTTGTACACAAGTCAACTTGTACATATGTAACATATGTTGATAATGCAATCGCTGTAGTTTGGTAAGTTCCACAAGTGTAACATATCTGACAGCATCTGTTGATAACATATGTTACCCCACGTGTTAATATAATATGTTGGCAACATTAATTTGTTATGAACTATTGCACAGTGTGAGCAGCAGTTTGGAAAACTCTACACGGAAAAAAGCGACTGTGAGCCTGCCTGTGGATGCGGCGAGTGCTTCGAGCTTAGTTACGAATCACCATTCTACAAAAAACGCATCATTCGCAGCTACCGTTGTGCAGAAAAATCATAATTTCCTGTGCGTGCATGAAAAACTTTCCCCTTTAAAAAAAAAAATTCTTTTTAAATCTTGTAACACTTAAGCTTCACTAACTACTATTTTAAATGGCTTGAATTGATTGAAATTGCAATTTGAAATG
>JAQFYP010003520.1:0-10789 GCA_034694865.1 Bilobella braunerae
TTGATTTTGAATTTGGCGCGGAAAGTGCCTATTGCGCAGAGGGTAGTGCCGACGGAGTGAGGAGGAGTCCTCATTTCTCAAATGCAAAAATTGGCTGCAGAAGGGAAGCTGAAGGGAAGAGAAAGGGAGACGGAAGACAGATGAGCAAAATGACGACGAAGGAAGAAGTGGACTGAAACAGAAAGTCAAATCACATTCATAGCACATCGCAACTTTCACTACACACCTCAGGCGAACCCCTACGTAACCCTAGGCTACGACCCTTCGTAACCCTAACGCTCCAGCAGCAGCGTAACCTCACGACTCGTCAAGGGACCCAGCCTGTCGTCAGGGTAACCCTCCAGCGTCTCCAGCAACCATGGACTAAACAAGGGGTCACCACACGCACGGCGACATTGCCCCTCTTCACTTCCTCCAAGATCTCTCAATCTAGGCCAGTCAAAATCAGCTGCGGTCACCTAGGGCAAGTTTCAAAGTACTCTGACACGACAGGACACCTCTGCGTGACTCCTCCAGACATTTTTTTTACCATTTTGGACTGTGAACGTGTGAAACCTAAGGACTGAAAATGAGTAGTCGTCCAAGAACAACGTCCAATGCGGATCAACGAAACTCAAGTAAGTCAGGGACTGGAGCTGGAAAGCCTCGATCAGGATTTGTAATTTGATGTCTGTTGTAGTTTCAGAAGGGCCGAAAATTACAACAGTCATAGCCACTCCTGGAGCGGGCCCGGACAGACCTCAGGAAATACGTTACATGGACACGAAGCCGATTGGGAATGGTTCCTTTGGAGTGGTTTATCAGGCCAAGCTGTGTGACACACAAGAGCAAGTGGCCATAAAGAAGGTTCTTCAGGACAAACGGTTCAAAGTAAGTATTTAGTGATTGGGGAGGAATCGTTCTTTTGGAATTTTGATTCTATTATTTCGTGGCTAGAATCGGGAGCTGCAAATCATGAGACGGCTAGAACACTGTAATATAGTGAAGCTCAAGTTTTTCTTTTACTCCAGCGGTGATAAGGTAAGTAATAGTGATTGTTTAAGTTGACGGTGATGCAAAAGCATCAGCTGATTTTGGTTTTTCCTGGACACTGTTACAGAAGGACGAAGTGTATTTGAACCTGGTGCTGGAGTTTATTCCGGAAACTGTTTACAAAGTAGCTCGTCATTATAGTAAGAACAAGCAGACGATTCCGGTTAGCTATATCAAGCTCTACATGTACCAATTATTTCGGAGTCTCGCCTATATTCATTCTCTCGGCATCTGTCACCGAGACATCAAGCCACAGAACCTCCTCCTTGACACCACTACTGGCGTTCTAAAGCTATGTGACTTCGGCTCCGCCAAGCTCCTGGTCCGCGGAGAACCCAACGTCTCGTACATCTGCTCACGCTACTATCGGGCTCCTGAACTCATATTTGGTGCTATTGACTACACCACCAAAATCGGTAAATAGTCCTCTTCGATTCCAGTTTCTATAAAGTTAATGCGTATTTTTAACTCCAGTATTTGAACAAATGTATCAACTATTGATTTCTGAAACATATAATTATTTCAATAGATGTCTGGAGTGCCGGTTGCGTATTGGCTGAACTCTTGCTAGGACAGCCCATTTTCCCTGGAGACTCAGGAGTTGATCAGTTGGTGGAAATTATCAAAGTCCTTGGCACTCCTACACGAGAGCAAATTCGTGAAATGAATCCAAACTACACAGAGTTCCGTTTCCCACAGATCACTGCCCATCCATGGACAAAGGTAATTAGACTTTCAAATATATGAAATAAGTCTAAGTCAGGTCACAATCGAAAATCACAAAGGAATCCTGTGGGTTCTCAGCAAAGGTTACAGGGAATGTCAGCAGATCTTAGCTACGCCCTTCGGAAGGAGAGACCGAGACTACGAGTAAGTCTACGACCTTCTCTTGGTCTCGAGTGTCTCTTTCCATATAACTAACTACGTTGCTCTTTAACATATCTTTCGTCCCTACACCCACTCTGCTTTGGCTGCTGGTTCTCATCACAAAATAAAATACTGCTAAATGGTTTTGCGAAACAAATAAAACTGTCAGACAGTCAATGAATGAATTCTTATGTTTAGGTCTTTCGACCTCGCACCCCACCAGAGGCAATTGAGCTGGTAGCCAGACTTTTAGAATATACGCCATCATCACGCATTACCCCATTGGAAGCATGTGCTCACACATTCTTTGACGAGCTACGGGAAGCAACGACCCAACTTCCTAACGGACGTGAACTTCCTCCTCTTTTCAACTTCACAGAACAAGGTATAAAGGATTCGGGCTCCAGAATTAGCAACCTGCTACTGAAAGCCAAAGCATGAATTTCCAATTGAACTAATCAAGTTTTTGAACTTTATTTTAGAACTGAGCATTCAACCGCACTTGAATGGTGTTTTGATTCCTCTTCATGTGAGTGGTGGTAACGGTGGTGGAGGGGCGGAACCAGCAGTGGGTGAAGTACTTGGTAGCGAAACTGTAGCAGGAGGCGTTGAGGCTCCGCCTGTATCCCAATAATACTGAACAAAACAAACCAAGTCAATTCCTCAAAATCCAAACAAAGAAGAACTTTCTCCTCGTGTCCCCAAAAGCAAAATCTGCTTTCTGACAACTTTGATATTAGGAAGTCTTGAAGCACATAACATGATTTGAAGAAAAATAAGAAAAAAAAGTGAAAGCCCCTTGTACGCGCCTGAGAGTCTGAAAAATTTGCAAGAGAAAGAATTCTGAAAAGGAGACAAAAAACATTTCGCACGTTACGCGTAAGGTTGCAATTGAAATCCAAAATTTAGTAAACGAATTTCTCGAAAACGTTGGATTTAAAAAAAAAAATTAAAACCAGTTTGGAGGGAGACGGAGAGTTAAAAATAAACGTTAACAGTTTTAAAAGTTGCTAATGTGTTCAACCTACAGCAAGGAAGAGGATTTAAAAAAGAAAAAGTTGAAGTTCTACCTCACTCTCTCTCCCAAGGAATGTGCAGAAGTCAATTCCGCGAATTTGTGAATTATTTGAAGTTAGGATTTCTTCACTGCGTTATTACTATTAACGTTTTAGAAGTCCCCAAGTTAAAAAAAAAACTTTGATAGGAACACGATAGATTTTTGTACTAGCTGACAAGTGACGCTGGGCCTCATTTATCTACGCTGGTCCTCCAATCCTAAAAGAGACGTTCAACATCTCTTCCCTGATTAGAACTTTTTATGCGTTCCCTTGCTTTGTAAGTCGTTGATGTAGCCTTCTGTAAGTAAGTTTAAGCAAGGAATAAGAAGGGAAGAGATGAAGAATGCGCTTCTTTTCTCGTTAGATTTAAATCGATTTGTTAAAAAATATTTTACCACTTCAATCTGCTAATTTGGAAGATTTAGGCGCTCCCCGAATTCCCGACCCCACCGCTCAGGGAACGTGTTATTATTTTATTTAAGAAATGAACAATTGCTGAGCTCTCCGCCTTGTGTTTGGTCTGTTTGGTTTGTTTTTACGCTCCACTACTCTTAAATATCTAGTGATACGAATCTTATCAAATTATCACACAAAGCTACAAGAAGAACAGTTTTTAAATAAAAATACTACAGAAAATGTTACAAAAATTGGAGGCTGTCTTTTGAAGCGTCTTGGACGATGCTGGAGTGGTTCCAGTTGTATAATTTCTCAATATAATAATTCGTAAAGAGTCATTTTTCATTGTTGGAGTCACTTTATACGACTTGGGATGAGAGGGATTCCAGCCAAGAAGCGTCCCAAAGGGATGGATTTAATTGGCAAGAAGTGGGGCATGGATTGAATCAATAAATTTAAATGAGCGGGGTGGCTTCGCATCGTGGGTTTTTCAATTGGTACAGCTTCTCAAGCACCGTGGATTTTCACGGTGGTGAGAAAAACGGTGACGAAGGTTGGAGTGCGTGCACTGAGGCATACATTTGTTCGCTTTATCGAATTCAAATCCGTTTTAAAATGTCTCCACTCTACTCCTTGTTTACGGTTCGAAACCTTTTGCGGTTACGACGAGTTAATTAAATAACTGAAATAACCAAAGTAAATGACATGAATACTTCCAAGTACCCAGTACCCTGAATCTCGTAATAGCTTTTCAAATAATTGTATTAGGCTCAATTTAATATGAAATGTTAGGTAAATGTTATTAAAAAGCATTAGAAAGCTTGCACAATTAAAAAAAACGCCCAGAAGTCATTATCCTGAAAAGTCTTGGCGTCCCTTTTGGGAAAACTTTTGATATTACAATTATTGGTTTCGTTTCGGAAACTGAATTATTGGTTTTGGGTCAAATTATTCTAGAAAGTAACAAGCAATGGGCGGCGTAAGCGTCGTCTTCGGTTGCTTATTATTTTAGGTTCCAAGAATCATTGACCATTGGCTCCTGCCTCTGACCAATGATTCTCCTGGAAATAATGAAGGCAACTCTGTGTCTTTTTCTTTTTTGAAAGTTTTGTTTTAGAAATGACGTTCCAGAGCGGCGCTGATTATTGACTTTGACGTAAGCGTGGAGCGCATCGCTTGCACATGAGCGGCTTTGAATGGAGGGAATGGAAGGATTTGGTGGAGGAACCGTGCCAAGGCGAAGTCACTTGTTTCTAATCCGGAAGAATTGCACTTGTTCCTACGGTTCCCCATGAAGCCTCGACGCTGGAGGCCCCAGATGATGAAGAGATCAGAAGGAAGAAGGGCTGCGGCTATAGAAGATGCGAAGGCTGTAGAGGTCTATAGTGGCCCAGATACTCAAAAGCACTTATACCCTCTTCCACGGCACTTAGGAGGCAACGTTGTGCTCATATCCCCTCAGACCCACTCCGACTCACTCCTGAGAACAGGTTGAGCCGAGCTACCGTCAACACTGGTGGATCCTGCTCAGGGAGAGGCAAAATCAGGAGCTTACTCGCCTACAAATTAACTCAACTTTCAAACCTTAATAATGTGACTCGTGCTAAGGCCCACGGGGAGCCCTTCCACTGTCCGACTTGGTGGACCCTCTCTGGACGACGCTTAAGTGACCCCTCGGGAGGGTCAACATGGCGGGGGCCAAGCCTGGAGTCCATATTGTCCAGCTCAAGAGAGTGAGTGTTCCGCAGTTCATGATCCAGGGACAAAAGTTTTTGAAATGGGATGAGGTAAGGGAGATGTCAATAACAGACAGATTAAGACTTAAAGGGAAGCTTTTGTTTTGAACAGCTTTTTGTCTTGAAAATGATATGGTTCGTTTTTTTGACTTTTTTTTTCAAAACAGGATTCTGGTGTGGGACATCCTGTGACGCTCAAGGTCGACCCCAATGGATTCTATCTCTTTTGGGAAAATCAAAATAAGGTAATTGACACAACAGGACTTGACAATTGGAAAATTAATTGTGTCAAACACCCTTAATTCTTGTTGTTGTTGATGCAACAGGAAGTGGATCTTTTGGATATTGCAACGGTTCGCGACACGAGAGCTGGGAAGGGTGCTCGAGTGCCGAAGGATCCTAAGCTCCGTCAATTGGTCATGATTGGACAGCAAGATACGCTTGAGGAGAAGACGCTGACCATTGTGTCTGGTCCGGATTTCACAAATTTGGGCTACATTAACTTTTGTTCTAGTAACAAGGAAACTTCCAAGGTTAGTCTTAAAGCTTAGTCCAATTCTAAACCAGTGTTTTGAATTGTTTTGATTTGATAAATAAATGATGCGTTATTTTTCTATTATTGTCCAGATGTGGGCCGAGGAACTCTTGGGAATCGCCACCAATCTACTGCAGCTCAATAGCCCAATCATGTCATTTCTGAGCAAAATTCACACGAGACTGAGTATTCTAACGGACAAGTCAGGCAACATTCCGCTCAAAACAATAATAAAGACGTTTGCACAGAATAAGGAGGATCGGAAGAAGGTGGAAAAGGCCCTCGATGCTACGGGACTCCCTTCTGCCAAGGTTAGTTTTATATATTTTAAGACCTCAAAGTTACTACTGAGGATTTTTCAATGCCACGGCCAAGTGATTTTTATTGTCTCGTCTTTCATCGTCGAAAAAAGAATTTATGAGGACTTGGAATTAGAACTTTAGTGGAGGATATAAAGTTTTACAGTGAATTCTACGACAAACCTCAAAATTTCATGATTGTTGCCAATGAATAAGGCAAAAGCGTTTTATCCTAAGTGGGCTTGTAAATAATATCAGAGCCTCAGTTCAGTAGTGTCATAAAATAGAGTTATGCACCGAGATGATAAAATCTGACAGTCGTTAAACGGTTCCTTAGCTGCTCAACTGGGCACTTAGTAAGCTCTATTTATGGGAACTGTGAGACTTTAGATTGTTCTTCATCAGGAGTAGTTAAATGGAATTAACTGGAATTAACAAAAGTTCACTCCATTCCTGTCCTTGTCAAAGATAAAGAGGCCGCCTTTCTGTCATTCCGTCACGCCCCACTCAAGTGCGTTCTACTGCTACCTTGTGTTTGTTTAAACAAAAAAAACCAGAAGCTTTCAAAGTTGTTTTAAAAATGCAACAAACCTTGAAAGCTTTATAATCAAAATTGCAGGGAAATGAACATATTGATATTGAACACATACTGATATTAACAAAACATATTTTAGGTAAAGTTGGAATGAATTTTTGGGTTCTTTTCTGCCAAAAAAAAATCATTTCTGGTACTGAATTTTTAGAACGACTCTTTAGTAACTGCATTTTTTGAAAAAGTACTCTCTCTTTTTTTTTTTTAGAAAAACTCTTGAGTAACTCGATTTTTTAGAACAACTCTTGAGTAAGTGGGAATGTTTTTTCAGAGTAAAAGAATTCTTTTGTAGAGGGACGCTTGGCATGTAGCTCTCTTAATTAATGTATGGATTTATTGTAATGGGTCATGACAGGTTTCTCCTTGGTTCTCGAATTTTTCCAGACTGAGTCCGTGAGCCCTGCCAAGTTTGGTTTCGAGGACTTTTTTACATTCTACAAAAATATGACGGGGCGGCCCGAGGTAGAGAAAGTCTTTGACGACTTCTCCAGTTTCAATAAAAAGAAGTTGATGACTGGAGAACAGTTCATGGAGTTCATCAACAAGGAGCAGAGAGACCCACGCCTCAACGAAATCCTCTACCCCTACACCACGCCCGAGAGGGCGAGGAGCCTCATTGAAATCTACGAACCCAATTCATTCAATGCTGGACGTGGCCTGCTCTCACTTGATGGATTTCTGCGCTACATGCTGTCAGAGGACAACCTCGTCGTGTCAATGGAGCAGTATGACCTTTCCGATGACATGACACATCCCCTCAGTCACTACTTTATCAATTCCTCTCACAATACGTACCTCACAGGTAATGAAGAGCTCGATAGACAGACAGGGCTTTGATACGCTCTGGCTCATAAAAGCTTTTTTTGATTAGGTGGTTGACATTTGATTTTTTTTAATTGACTTTTCCTTTTTCTTTGGCAGGCCATCAGCTCACCGGTAAAAGTTCAGTAGAAATGTATCGTCAGAGTCTGCTGTCAGGGTGCCGTTGCGTAGAATTGGATTTCTGGAATGGTCGTAATGAGGAGCCGATTATTCTCCATGGGTACACCCTTGTCCCGGAAATTCCAGCAAAAGTATTCCAACTTAAACTTTACTTTTCTTCTTTTTTCGTTTACCCAGGGAAATGTAATTTTTAGAAGTAATGGGAAACTTATTGATCGATTTCTAACTTTCAGGACGTATTTGAGGCAATAGCCGAATGTGCATTCAAGACTTCTGACTATCCTGTGATTCTTTCCTTTGAAAACCATTGCAATACAAAACAGCAAGCAAAAATAGCACAATACTGCCGAGAGTATTTTGGGGCAATGCTTCTGGAGCAACCTTTGGAAAACTATCCGGTAGATTAATTTTTCTTGGAAAAGAGAAGGAGACCTCACATGAAAATATAATTTCAATAATTGACCTTTTTCGCTTTTTTCATCATATTAGTTGGAAGCTGGAGTAGAACTCCCACCGCCTTCGGCGCTCAAGCGCCGCATTATAATTAAAAACAAGAAAAAACACCACCACCATCATCACAAGCCTAAGCCTGTAAAGAAATTGAGCAAAGTGGCTCTGCCCGAAAATGGAGAGTCACCACCGCTCCTCGCCAAGGACGACTCCAAAGATAGCAATGTTGTTGAACCTGATGAGCCACATCCAGGTTAGTTTACCACTTGACTATACTTAAGTGGACTCGATTAAAGAAACGATTGTGCAACTAATTAAATTTAATTAATCTTCAGTTGTGGAAGAGGACATCAGTTCGAGTTCGGAAGATGAGGAAGACAGCACAGAGCCAGATGATTTAAAAAATTTGGAAAAGACACAAACGGACAAAGGAACGGCCGGGAAGGAGTCGGAAGCCGGTGCCGAGATCTCAGCTCTCGTCAACTATGTTCAACCTGTTCATTTTTATTCATTTGAACATGCGCAACGTAAGGAAATACTTAAAAAAATACTCAAACAAAGTTTTTAGTATATATCTTCAGTTGTCAATATTGTGAACTCGTTATGCTAATTAATGCAAATAAGGTTGCTATTGGCCTTATCAATCTATCAAGTAAATATGGATATATAGATGAGGAAAAAATCTAATTGTTATTTTTCACTTATTTATTACCCTACTTACTTCTTTTTTCTATGATAGATCGACACAAAAACTACGAAATGTCTTCGTTTGATGAGCGGCAGGCTATGACCCTTCTCAAGGAGCGACCCGTAGAATTTGTAAACTACAATAAGTTTCAGTTGACTCGCGTCTACCCCAAGGGAACCCGGGTCGACTCAACCAATTTTATGCCTCAGCTCTTCTGGAATGCTGGATGTCAGTTAGTAGCACTCAATTATCAAACTCTCGGTAAATTTTTATACTTTTCGTTCCAGGAGATAGTAGTAACTGGAAGTTCCCACCCATCCTTTTCTAGAATAGTGCTTTTCTAGAATTGTAGAAAGTTTTGAGATTTTAGATTCTGGTTTTGTTCTTTTTGAAGTTTAGAAAAGAACCAAAGTTTCATGTTTAAAACTCTTATAAAGAATTCAGAGGGATGCGCCGCCAGAGTAAAATAATTCATAAGTGACGGATAGCCTCGACAGATAAAGTCCTGTAGCCACTTTTGTTTTAAAGCCATTAAATTCAGGACAGATACAAATGTTGTTCTATGACTAGGACTCCTTGCATGTCTAACAAAAGTTCATTGGTTATTAATATCAATTAGCGGTAAGTGGTTTCGCTGAATTAGCAAAAGTAACTGGGGAGATGGTTGGGAGTGATTGTAGATTTTAAGGTTAACCTCCAGAGATTGGTTGCATGTTGCAAATTTTAGAAGTGAAAGGCTAGCTTACGCCTCTGACATTGGCGTGTTGTTTTATTTGGCTGAAGGGAGGGGATGGGGGCGTGGTTTGTCGTGACCAGCGACTAATTTCCCGACCTCGAAATAAATTATTTTTAGAATTGATGTAATTTAATGGATCTTTTTTATTTGCTTTTCTTTTATTTAGATTTGGCGATGCAATTGAACATTGGAATCTTTGAGCAGAACAAACGGTGCGGCTTTCTACTTAAGCCTGAATTCATGCGAAGGAAAGATCGGAAGTTTGATCCATTTGCAGAAAATACTGTCGATGGGATCATTGCTGGTGCTGTTCATGTTAAGGTGAACTTTTCTTAAACAATTTTTTTTGTATAATACTAATAATAAAAAAAAAACCAAGGGCAGGCGGAGGTAGAACTTATATAATTAATGCAATCGTTTTTTCGAGCCTATTCGTAATTTCGTAACTAATTGTTTTTCTTGTTTCTTATCAAAGATTATTTCCGGTCAATTCCTCACGGAGAAGCGTGTTGGAACATACGTCGAAGTAGAAATGTATGGTCTTCCTACTGACACCATACGGAAAAAGTTTCGAACTAAAATTATACCGCTCAACGGGATCAATCCCCTGTACGACGAAGAGCCCTTTGTTTTCAAGAAAGTTGTACTTCCAGACCTTGCTTGCATTCGAATCGCTGCCTACGAAGACTCGGGTAAAATGATAGGGCACCGGGTCCTACCCGTCGTGGGCCTGCGACCAGGGTATCGTCACGTTCTCCTTCGAACCGAATCTGGTCAACCCACCACAACTTCCCTCTTTATACACATCGTCGTTCGTGACTACGTCCCAGACGGACTCTCTGATCTCGCCGAAGCACTGGCCAACCCCATAAAATTCCAATCCGAACAAGAAAAACGAGAGAAGCAGCTCACAATTCTTCAGGATGATTCCATGATGGACGACTCATCTGCCAATGAAGACAGCGTAGGACAGGATCCTGCGGGAGGGGAATTAGTCCCAGCTCAAAAAATTATACGAAATCCATCGCTGATGAAGAGGGTAGGGCAAGAAGCGTCTTCTCCAGTGTCCTCGTCCCCTCCTGGGCCTGGACCGTACCATCCTCCAGGAAAGTCGGACTCATTTGACGAGAGACAGAAACTTGGCGGCGTTGTCAGTACGCCGTCGGGTGTTGGTGGTAGTGCTGGAGGAGCCGGAGGAAGTTTTGCAACGGAATCGGCCTATATTAATACTGCGGCAGCGGACATTCAGCCGGAACCGCTGGAAAAGTTCTGGGAAACTAAGATAATACGTGAAAAGAGGTCAGAATTGGATAAGAAGCTGGAGACCCTGAGAAAGAAGCATGAGAAAGACAGAAAGGCATCGAAGCCACCAAAGAAGAGTCATCAGAAACTAGTCAAACGAATTTCATCGAAGAACTTGTAAGCGCACTTTACTTAATGGACAAGTTTAATAATTTT
>JAQFYP010003521.1:0-10785 GCA_034694865.1 Bilobella braunerae
ATTCAACGCTGAATTATTTTTTGAAAATTCATTTTTATAAATTTTGTTTGTTATTCAAAACTTATTCAAAAATATTTTTTTTCAAAAATAGAAAATAAATAATATATTAAAATATAAAAAATTACATACATATTTGTATATTTTAAATATATGTGTATATGGATTGAAAAATAAACGCTTAAAAAAACTCTTGATACTTCTGGATACCAATTTTGGTAAATATTTTAAAAAGGAATATTGTTAAAAAAAATTCTTTAAAAAACAGTTGCGGTTGCAGGAGCTTCTCATTTTCAAATTAAAAAAGGTGTTTCTAAAATTATAAAAAAAAAAAAAAAAAGGTTTAAAAAAAGGGAAAAAAGGATGTAAAAAAAAAGATTTTTCTAAGGTGTCTAAGAATCACCTAGTTTTGAAAACAGCAAAATGCCGGTTGATTTTTAAAAACTCATTTTCAAGGTCCATGCTAAAATTTAGTTAATTCGCCTCTTTTTTTCAGCGTCGCAATGAGATGGTTTTTAGTTTTAGGAAATGAGCCTGTTTTTTTTTGTCAAAATTGGAATCAAAATAAAAAAATGGAGTATCCTAAAGCATTGAAATGCCGAATGATGCAGAGGCCGTATTTCTAAGGTCGTTGTTTTGACTTTTGAGGTATCTTTGTGTGTCAAATTGCGCCGAAATTATAAAATTGCCGAAAATGCCGAAAATCGCACCGTTAAGTAGATAACGCTAAAACATGTTCAAAATAGTTTTTTTTAACAGCAAAATTTTTTTTAAACTTTGCCTAATTGCCTTAATTAATTAATTATTGTATACACACTGTTCCCAAAAAAAGAATAAATTCGCTCAGACATTACATAATTTTTTTGAAAGTGCGATTTAAAAAATTAAAAAAAAAATCTATTCTTTTATTTTCATCTCTTTTATTAGACATTTAACTAACGTTCATTATTGTTTATTTAATTTAAAAAAAAAGGATTTTTCTAATTGCTTGATTGTTTTAAAGTTTTACACAGAAGAGAGAGGAAATCGTTGAAATTATCGCACTATCGCAATATATGACAGCTCAGGTTTCTACGAGCGAAAGCGGAGTACTTATGCAGCGCTAATATTGTAAACTTTATTCTTCAAAATATGTCCGAATTCTGAAATGATTCTCGCAATTCCGGAAATACAAATTTTCAAAATTCAAAATGTTAGAATTCATCGCCGTTGGTGACTTCCATGCAACGGAGCACCGTGAAATGTCTCTTGTTCAGTTCAATGGTGGTTTTGACGTCAATAAATTTGAGGTGTTTATATTGTTTTGAATTTTTTTTAGAAAACAGTTTTTTTTTAATATAGAAAAAAATTAGAACGGAACCTTTAGAATATAATATGATGATGTTTGATGTGTTTTTCGCCGAATGATCTCCAGAAATAAGCCCGTTGTGTTCCGTTCAACCACATTTTCCGACCAATCAGAGAGGAGTTTGAGGCTCATTGCACCGCGACCTTTGAGCGCGATGCAAAATCAGGGTCACGAGAATAGGCCAGTTGACACTGGAACGTCTCAATTGTGATTTGAGTGGTCTCAATCAGCGATTTGTGGATCGCTGATCCAGAAATCAACGACGACCAAACTTTCAACTTAAAAAGTGGGCAAGACAAATTGGACCTTTGCAAGTGAATGTGAAAGTCAAATAAATTTAAAAAGTTGCTTAAAATTTTAAACAATTTTACAATGTGCTTACAATTTTTTTTAATTGGCAAACAAGTTATTAATTTGTTTGAATAGATGGACCCCAGCTATTACAAAACATTCAGGTTTTTTTTTAATTTTTCCTCAAATTATGAAAAATAAAACAGTAATTAAATATAAACAAATGGTTTGTGCTTAATCAAAATCAAAACTTGTGTTCCTTGTGTTGTGTGAGTTGTTTCCTCCTTTTCTAGAATTTTATTCTGAGTTCTAAACTCTAAGAAAGAGATGTAGATGGAGAAACCGTCACAAATCCTGGTGTAAACTAATCAGAGTTTCGGAAAAAATGTCTGGTTTAAAAAACGAGATTTTTAAAATCAAAATTCCTGCTTAAAAAAGTTCTGGTTTTAAAAAAGTATATTTACTAAAAAGTCGACAAACGACTAAACAAAACACAACTTTAGTTGTATTATTTTTGGGCTTGAATTTTTCACTTTTTTTCTTGAGTGGAAGATCGGTAATGATTTTTGCTTACTTATTTTTCTAGACATTTTCAAACACATGGTTGCAAAAGTTGAATTGAAAGCGATTCTGAATCAATTGCTGCCTTGTGGAGCGTGTAGTGAAATGCTAATTTAAGATTAATTACCTGTGCTTAAAAATCTAATTAGTAAAACAAGAAAATTTGCCTAAATGTTCAAAGTTAGTTAGTCAATTGTTTAACTAAACGTCGTTAAGCAGTTAATTAGTTAAATTCATATGGTTTTTATTTTTGTTTAGATTACACGTACAACATCTTGTAAGCAAATATTCATAAATTAGTGGAATTAGAGACATTGATTTTCTAAAAAAAAAAAATAGAGCCTTGTTCTTTTCTGATTTTTTTTTTAATTTTGAACTGTACATTTTGACGCCTAGCATTTGTCGCAACTTGAAAGATTTGGCGTGCGTCATTTCTATCGGCCGTGCTTCCAGTGCTAACTTAAGGCGCTGGAAATCGCTGAAGTTATATATATTTTTTAGAAATTTAAAAAAACCACACGCCATTTTTTTTAAACCAAATCACACTATTACTACGGTGTGAAATTCTGAATATTAAGCTAATAAATCTAGAAGTTAGTGAGGTTTGTTAGAGCCGTTTGCTTTTAATTTTAGCCTATGACGTTTTATCATTTCTTTTTTTTTTTATTTTTTTTTGTTTTTACTAACTAATATTTTTCTAAAAATAAACTTTTCTAAATAATAAAAAATTTCTAAATATAAAATAAAGACTTATTGGAAAAATTTTACTATTGGGGCGAAGCACCAATAGTTAATTAACACATCATTTTAGACTAATTATGGGTCGCTGAAACCGAATCTGCAATTAGATTTTGGCGGACTCTTCAAACAAAAAAGTTATGAATTTCTGAAAGTTTTTATTTTCAATGCCAAAAGTATAGGATTTTTTTAAGCTTCATTTTAATTTCTAGGATTAAATTTTTTTTTAAACCTAAACCTAAAACTAAACCTAAATCATCAATATAAACCTAAACCTAACCTAAATATAAAATTATAACATATATAGCTGAGGTTAGAAAAAAATCCCATGTATTTGGCATTTAAAGTTCAAGATTTCAAAAAATCATAACTTCTAAGTCTGAAGAGTCCGCCTAAATCTAATTGCAAATTCGTTTTCAGCGACCTAAAGTTAGTATAGAATGATGTAAAAATTCACTAATGGGGCTTCGCCCCAACAGTAAATTTTTACCGAGACTTATTTTTATGGTTGATTTGGTTTACATCAATTGACAAAATTTGGTACAAGGTGGTTTAGTCTCAGCGATTGTCGAGCATAACGTAGCGACTAGCGTTTTTGGCAGAGAATCGCAGCAATTTCAGCCTTTCAGTTTGTCAATGGTGCACTATAAGGGGATTTGAAAATATCGCTGCATCAGCGGTGCTTGCCTCGCCTTTGTCGATAGACTCGACAGTGGCCAAAATTTCAAACAGTAAGCTTTTTTTAAAATGATAAAGTTCGTAGCTTCTTCTTTTTTTTGAAAAAGTAAGAATGTTGATTTTTTTTTTAAAAAGGCTTCGTACAATTCTAAATCATATCATCTTTGGAATCTTGTATTTAGAAAAATCGCTGAAGATATGTCGGTTTATTTTAAAGCAGCGTCACGGTGTGTCAAAGCGTCAAATGCCAAGCACTTCAGTACCTCGAAGCGCTCACGATATCGCTGAAGAGTGAAACTTAAATTGAAGTGTCCCCGGCCGGCGTTTTCGTGTCCAACATGTCAAACTACCTTGGCATTGGTCAATTTTATCTCAAAAGGTGACCGTGCCTTTAACGGTCACCTTTAACCGTTGTCAACGGTGTCCTGCCCACGGTTGAGAGAAAGGTACATGGAAACGCATTATTTAATAATAAACAAAATGGTACTCATTTTGTTTATTAATTAAATAATGCGTTTCCATGAACCTTGGTGGAGAGGCTCCCACAACGAATGCTTGAAATGTTAACAAAATTAAAAATACCCTTAATTTAAAAAAAAAACTACAATTTTTTTTCGTTTTTTTTTTTGGAAAATACGAATTGAAAGCGAATTAATCCATTGTCTAGGGAAATTTCAATTTTAACTTTAATTATTTACGTTAGTTTTTTTTAACCTAAACCCAACAAACATTGCTTCCAGAGTTTGTTGAATTAGTAAAACAAAAGCAATTTATTTTGAATGTGCTTCCAAAGTCAATTAGTGAATTAGTTAACTGAATGTCGTTGAGTAGTTAAATAGTTAAATACATAGGGTTTTGATTCGTTTTCAAAATACGCGTTCCTTTTTTTCACGTTTTCATAAAATCAAGTTCGTTACTCGATTGCTATTTAGAAGCCTGCATTTTTTAAAAAATGTTTTTGCTTCATTCTAAATTTAAAAAAAAGGCCGACAGTTGATCATTACCGATCGAGACGGACCGTGCCGGCCATTCCATTTTTCAACATCTAAAAAAAGTTTGAACTCGACGCCGCTGGTTACTCCAAAGCAACCGTGAACTCTGTTGTGATAAGTTCTCGGTTGGTTTTGCGTTTACGTCTCCGTCTGTGCCTTCCTCGATTTTGATTGGTCATTCGTAGGTACATTTTTAGACCAATCAGAGGAGAGTTTGAAGCCTTTTTCATACCGACCTGCGCCGTGATGCAAAGTCCAAAATTTCAAGGACACGTGATGGCGCTTGACACTGGAATTCTTAAGAAAGAGATGTACAAAGCCTTCACAAATTCTTTTCATGAAAACAAAAATCGAACCAGTAAAAATGCATTTGCAATAGAAGCTTCTACAAATACTGATCAATTAAAAAAATAGTAGGCCACTTTTTTTTTTATAATATTTTCAAAAAAAATATTCAAAACCAAAAATCCTAGCTGAAACCTAACTTGCGTAATTTTGGAATAATATTCTGCAATATTTTCTTTTGAGTGGAAGAGTGGTGTTATTTTTTTATTTAATTTTGTTTTAAGCTTTTGTTCTAAATTCTCAGACATCTTCTAAATTTAATAAGTAAAACAAAAACAATTTAACTAAGGGCTTCTTAAGCTGATTAGTTAATTATTTAACTTAAATGTAGTTAAGAAGTTAATTATGCCTGCAATTTTATTTTATGTTTAGCTACTTTAAAATTAAATAAAATCAGTTTTTTTTCGATAGTTTTTAGAGTGCGTAACTTTTACTAACTGACCGATGCTGGATTTTCTATAAAAAAAAAAATGCTTGTTCTGTTCTACATTAAAAAAAAAACATCATTCTGTTCTAAATTTTTAAAAATTTTCGAACAGTACGTTTTGACGCAGAGCATTCGTCGTAAGTGGAAGGATTTGACTCGCACCATTTCGATGGTACGGGTCTACACTTTTTCAATTTCCATTTAAATACAAATTTTGAAAATATTTTCTAAAAGAAACAGGTAGGACGTTCCTTGGCAAGTTGTCACAGTTCTGACAGGTGACCTCGAGGTCATGGACCGTAAGCCTCGAGTTGGATACTAATGAAATTCTGGGTGATTCTAAACAGGTAAGAGCACTTATAAAAAAGAAAAAAAAATAAGTTTTAGAACAGGTTTTGATTTTTGGAGGGAATGGCAATTGTGGCAAAGTCTTGAATGCAGTTAAATGCCGTGTGATTTTTAAAGAATAATTTCCAAGGTCATTTGGGTTAGGTTTTAGTTGTTACTGAATTTAATTTTGAAAAAAAAAGTATTTTGAAAGTTAGGTTTGGTTTAAGATTAGGTTTAAGTTATTTTCTAAAAAAAAAAAAAATAAGATTTAAAAAATTTGAACCTTGTTCAAATTAAAAAAAACATACTTCTAAACAATTAAATTCCGAGTGAGATAAGGTCGCTGTTTTACTTCTTACTTATTTGTCAAATGGTGTCCATTTTTATAATTTCCTAAATTTAGAACAAACTCCAGTATTTTTTTAAATTGAATGCTGGTTTAAAAATTGAAAACAACACTATTTTGGAAACAGCATTTTTTTGCAGTTTTTTTTTTGTATTTTAGGCACTGTTAAAACAGCAATTTCTCTTGGGCTGCTTTTTTTTTTTAGATTTTTTTTAAAAATTGAGCTTGAAATTAGAAGTAGTGTTGATTTTTTTTTAAATGGGTAAAATTTTGTTTTGAAAGCCGCCGTTTGAAACAATTTTGGATTCTTTGCTGTGACGGAATTATGCAATAGGTGATAGGACAGCTTTTGCTTTTGAAAATTAGGAGCGTGTTTTTTATCACGCGTTTATTAAGTAGCGCATTAGCTACTTTATGTTCTGTCCGTCCGTAACGTCCGTCTGGTTGCGCGATAACTCTCGAACGGGTTAACTTTTTTCAAATCTGTTATCAGCTATAGGTAGTAGGGGTCAAGGGTGAGGATAATTTCGAAGATGGGCAATTGGGGTCTTACTCTTCACCCCCATTTTGACAACCCCCTAAATGACCCCCAAATCCGAAATTTCGGATTTTTCGGATTTTTACTAGTTTAGCATGATACAGAAAGTTATGATGTTTTCAAAGCCAAACACGAGTCCATTTCCTCATATTGAGATGACCCCATGAATGACCCTCAAAACCTAAAAACCTAAAAATCGGTTTTTACGGGTTTTTGCTAGTTTGTTCATGAATCAAAAATTTATTATGGTTTCACCGACATATGTTACCCCCAACCCTTCAACCATTATAGGATGACCTTGTAATTGATCCCAACCCATAAATTTGGCTTTTTCGTGGTTTTCCTAGTGTTGCATGTATCAGTACAATACGCTACTTAAGTTACGTGCGTTTGCAACGGTTTATTAACACAGAGAGTTTACATGGATTTCTTAGAGAATTATAATATCTCTATACACAGAGAGTTTACAAGAAATGCTAAGAGAAGACTGAACAGGGAAGTTGGACCATGTTTGAATTTTTCAAACAGTTTTACAAATTGTTTGAACAGTTTTTCTTATATGCATTTTCCAATTTTTTCTACAAACTGTGAAAGATAGATATAGTAATAAATTACAAAAAAAACGTTTATTGTTTCGTCAATTTCTAGATTTTTAAACTCTACGAAAGTGACTTAGAAGCCTTCACAAATTCATTTAAAAAAAAACAAGACGAAACTTGTACCAGTAATGAGTAATTTTTCAGCATGGTATGTTTCTTGAATTCAATTTTTGTAATACTTTTTTGTTTACTTTTTTTTGTCTATTTTATCTCAAAAAGGTGACCGTGCCTTTCACGGCCAAAACCGTTGTCAACGGTGCCGTGCTCACGGCGGAGTCCGCCGCTGCACCGGCGGCCTGACCTTTAAAGGCTTCCAGGATCTTTTTAGTCCTGGAGAAAAGAAAAGAAAAGAAAAAAGAAAAGAAAAGAAAATCCCTGGAATTCCTGGAGAAAATTGGATTTGATGTTGATCACTTTTGGACCATAGCACGTGAGAAGATGAGAACCAATTAAACGACTTGCGCTTTTTATAGGTTTTAGAGAAGTGGTTAAGAGGGAGTTCTGTTCTAATTCTGTTTTTCACAAAAAAAAACTAAGAATTTTTTCTACAAAAAAAAGTGTTCAAGATTCAAAAGGGATTAAATGCCGTGTGATTTAAAAAAAACTAATTTCCAAATCGTAATATTACGTTTTAGTTGGTGGGTGGTGAGTAAAATGTTATCGAAACCTGTTGGAATTGTCTAAATCAAAATTTTGAATATTAATGGCACGTTTAAAAAAATTAAAAGGAGTTTTTTAAAGTAATATTTTAGAACAAGATTGCGAGCAAGGAAGTTGCAACAGTTTTTGAACTTTAAATTTTACTAAAAGACATTTGAGTAGGAATTAGCGTTTTGAACCGAAGTTGTCTTTAGATTACGTTTTCAGTACTGCAGAGCAAAATCCTAAATGTCAGAGGTCACGAGAGGTCAAGTCACTGACCTTTACCAAATGTACCTCCTCATAAAGTCGGTAACGCGACGTAAAATACATGAATTTGAAAACATTTAAATATTAAAAAAAAATTGAAATTTTTTTTTTCAAAATTCTAATTTTCAAAATCTGAAAAACTGTACTTAAACTCTACGCCGTTGACTTTGCTTCCATGCAATGGTGTACCGTAAAAAGAGCTTTGTTCAGTTTGCCGCAACAGATTACTGCTATTGACGCTGATTGTGACTGTACGTCAAGAAATGAGAATTGTATATGTTGTTTACAAAAAAATTTTTTTTTTAGAAAAACTGTTTTAAAATATATTCAAGCCCATTTCCCGACGTATCAGAGAAGAGCTTGAGGCCCTTTTCACTCGTTGATTTTACCTGATGATTTGAAGATTATGATAAATTGGAAACGGTAATTTAATGGTTTTCCTTTTCAAAATGTGAGTTTTTGTTTTCGTACTTCCGATTTTCGAAAACGTGTTATTTTGAAATTTACCCTGAAGTTTTAAAATAAAGTCTTAGGATTTGCAAGTTTTTTGGAATTGGAATTTTGATCTAAATTTATGCCAAAATATGTGAAAAGGACGGCCTCGAAGAGTCTGATTTGAAATCGCTCCGGTCAGAGAGGCTATAATATGACATCAAGTGAGTTTCACTGTGGACACGGATCGCTGCAGCGATTATCTCAAAGTTTTCCAGTTGGGGATTCAGCGCGCTTTTTAAATCTTTAAAAAAATCAAGATTTTTGAACCATTACAACCGTTCTTTTTAAATGCTTAAACAAGTTAGCCGGACAATTCTTAATTGGATTCATCAATCATATTGTTTAGAAAACTTAACAAAGAACCCCTTCACAATTTTTTTTCAATTTGGCTTTTCTTTTGTTTTAAAAAGTTTGAACAACGTATTGCGTCTGTTTTTAAATACTGTTTGCAAATTTGCCTAACAATTTTTAATCAAAATCATCAATAGTATTTTTGAGATCTTATTCTTTGTTTTAAAGTTTTTTTTTATAGGTTTACAAATTTTGTTTAAAAAAGTTATAGTAATATTTTGAAAATTTTTTTTTTTACATGAAACTCATGTGACTCGTGTGACATATTTGAATAAATTTTTTTGAAAAGTTTCAAAGGCAATTAGAAGAAAAGTTTTGAAGAATTGGCAGAGACAATTTAAAAATTCGGTTTTAAAAAAGTTGCAGGACAACTGGACAATACGAACAGGGGTCACGAGGGGTCAATGACTCTGGCAAGTTCAGGGATTCACTTCTGAGCGATTTAGATTCTCCTTGTGGAGTTTGGCCCAGATCGAATACAATATATCCTTCTTTGCACATACGCATTTCTTATTTTTATCAATGATGTTTTATACTTGTTTTCTATTTCAAAATTTTGAAACAACATTCAGAAACATATAAACATTCTGAAAACAAAGGTTATTGTAATACGTCGTTTGGAAGAATTTGGGACTATATACGATGAAAGTCGAAAAAATATGCAGATGCATGAACGGTAGTCCTCTTTGTTTTTACATAAGTCTTTTAGAAAAATCATGTTTTAGAACAGGATAAAACACAATGATTTGCCTAATTTTTTTTAGTTTAGTCGATTCAGCAATTCAACAAGGCCGACGCAGATTCTCGTGGACCTGAAAACGAGTGCAGAATCAGAGAAAACCAAAAGTTAAACAAAAACTAAACAAGTGCCTCCCTAGTTGCAACAATTGGTTTAAATTACTAAGGCTGGGCTGCAAGTTTTTTATTTGTATTGTCTAAAATTTTAATTACATCCATATAATTTCTGGAGTTGAGTAGCTCTGTAAAATATTTCTATGCTAGACTCGTCCTTAAACAACCCAAACAGACCACGTAGTCGCTAATCGTTTTGAAGGAGGTGGAAAAGTGATCGACGATGGTGATGCTGAATGGTTAGGAATTGGTTGAGAAGGTAGTGGTGCAGTAGTGCCGGAACCGCAAGCATAGTTGCATTAGGTTGCTTCTGCTGCCAACCAACCTGGTTTCGATACGTTATGATATCGATTGTGCGACGGCGACACTTGAGTAAAACTCACTCTATCCAATGACGCAGTATTCCCGTATCCAGGCACCGAAATCTTCCAAGCCGTTTCAGGCAGCTGAGCACCGTCATTGCACATAAGAGAGCTAAACAAAAATGAGCAGGTTTATTAACAATTTATGCATTATGAATTCGAGAAACGAGGAAATTACCTAGAAAAAGCTGCAGGAACCCAACGCTTGGAATTTGATTATCACATAACTCGCTTCTTTTCGTAGTACCATCAACGTCAAATAATTGCATGGAATTGATCGCAAATGGTTTCGTGCGTATTTTATGAATCACAAAGCATCCTTTCATGATGCATACTAGTTGAGTTAAGATCTCGGAGCACATAATTAACTAATTCTTACTTCAACTTCGTGTTTGGTTTAATTAATACGTTAAAGGAATTTCTAAAATTTTAAAACTGATTATCGCGCACTTTGGTTTTGAAGAGCCGGGACAGTCCATTAATGATTAATGAAAATTTATAGCCCAGCTTTAGTAATTTTGACCAATTGTTGCAACTAGGGAGACACTTTGTGAGGACTTGGTGCGGGAATGCCAGAAAAAAAAGAGGCCACCAGTGGGATTCGAACCCACATCTTCTCCTATCCG